>WEKY01050144.1:21339-43704 GCA_013390045.1 Picathartes gymnocephalus
AAAATCCAGCTTTAAATTAAGATGAAATTTGGATATACAGTATATAAGCAAAGCACAGTCACATTGCAATAAAGGCAAATCAATAAATACAATTATATAGTGCAGGTAGCTGCAAAGAGAAAGAAAAAAAAAAAAAAACGGTGCTATTTCCTAAGCAAGATATGGTATCTTTTATTTTACTGGCAGTAAAAAATGCAGGTTCCTCCAAGTGTGACATTATCTGTGTCACATTTTCAGAAACACAGATCAGCTTTCTGGAAGTAACCAACAGCTTCAGTGGAAATTTTGTGCCATCGCCCAACAGGAGTACACAGGTGAGTGGATAAACACCATGAATAGTTAGCGGACATAAAACCAGCCACTTGGAAATAAAAAATTCTTGTTCATGCAGATGCATATAAATGATGTTCTGAAGCATAGATTTGAAATTCATGCTACAGATCTGCCTCTCTGGTTTTTAATTCCTGGGATAACTTTCTTTGCCCTCATTAAACTGTGTCAGCTTACACCATAAAGAATGAGATAAGGAACAATTTTCCCCTTTTTAATGTAACATAGATGAATTTTTCTATATATAATATCACTTAAATATATAAACTGCTTAAGCAGCTAAAATGTAGATGTTGGCTTTACATTGCTAAATGGAACATATATAAGAAACATCATATTAATTTTGTATTGCATTTAAATGAATGGAACTAGAAGGTTCTTATTTAAGTCATGACTAAATAAAATTGCTCTGCTTTTCTGATGTCTGTTTCCCTTCATTAAGGCTAGCCAAATGAGTGCTGCCAAATTTATCACTTCTTCTCGGAATGCCTCATTTGCATTCTTTACTGCTGATGCATGTGCCAGAACAACTGGATGAGGACGTTCTCCACCAGCTCCTCCACTACAGTCACCAAGTTCCCTGAGCAACCTCACTTCCTCCCTTAAAGTGGGGGGACAAGAAAAATTCCTGGATGTAAGAACTGTAAAACCCCTTTCCAACACTTTATAAGGAAGTCATGCCAATAATTCCATAGTTAAAAGGTAAGAGTTTCCTTTAAACCACAACCCCAACACTGGATTCCTGTCACAGAGGGAAGAAAGGCGCCTTTCCATTTAAAATATCTCTTGTCTAGACTGTACCCAGAGGATGACATTTATCACAAAAAAAAGTCAGACAAACAATTTTTTAACTCTAGGACACTGGAAAATCTGAAAGTTTGGAGTCGAGAGGATGCTGTTTGAAAATTATACTCTCTCTCTTTCTTCTTTCTCTGCCCTCTCTCCTATTCAAAGGCTAATGAATTCAGAGATTAAAAAATTCCTATGCAAATGAGCCCCCAATGGGCACAAAGGGCTATTTCCAAAAAAATTAGTAATTTGGATATTTGTGAAATGACTGGCAGAGAGTTCAAGAGCTTCCCTGACACAACTGGTGAAAATCAGTCTTTGCCATGCCTTATGTAAATTTTTCATATTTTTGTTAACTTTCCTTTATGGAAGTAAATTATATCATATAACCAGCAGCTCAGCTTGTAAAGCTGTCACTGAGTTTTTATTTCCCCCAAGAGCCACAGATGATTCAAGTGGCCAAAACCAAATGTACCGCATGAAGTCTAAGAAATTAGCTCAAGTTCTGTAGTTTTTTTACAAACTTGCTGGACAGTTACCACGTGTTTAGTTTTTGCAGAGCAGTGGCTGTGATCAGAAGGATCTGTACACATAGACACAAACTCTTCTTTCCCAGTGAGCATCAACCACCACTGCCAACAACTTGGGTGCCTCTGCCAGCTAGGAACATCTGATAGGGAAAATATTTTCTTAAACTGCAGGCACCCAGAAGTAATATTGCTGCCTTGCTTTCCTAGACTTGTTTTCCTCCTCCAGTGTCATGTGGTATGTAGTCCTGAAGAAGACCAAGGGCAAGTTTCAGACAATCATTGATCGTTGTCTCAAACAAAACAACAACAACAACAAAACCAACAAGTTTTCTATAAACACAATAACCCAAAACTATCAGGAGAAACATCTGGGGACTTAAAATGCCCTCACACAGTCCATTTTCTCTCTTAAAATAAATGTGAAACAGAAAACATCACATTGCACATTCAAAAAACAATCTACTTGACCTTGCACTTCTATGCTACCTCGGGCCATTGACAAGGATCCTCATAAACCACCCCTCATCAGCAGCATCTGGCAAGTTTTACTGAGTTCTGTAATAAAAACAAGAAGAGGTTGATCAATTTACTTGACATTTAAAAATAAATCTAATTCACCCAGGGATTAACAGCAGAATTTTTAGGCCAAAGAATTTCGTCAGCAGAGATATACAAGATAAACACTTAAAAATCAGACTTCTAATGAACCCCTGGGCCTAATTTTCACTATAGAGAAACTACCATATCTAAAAAACACAGGTGTCCTTGAGTATCATAGAATCAAAAAGGGTTTCTTCAACGGATGGTTGTTTTAGGTACACCAGAAGAAATCTATTTTAGTCTTTTTTTAAGCCCAGGTTTTGCCAAAAAGTTAAAAGTCTCACTAGTTAGGCATGAAACATGCTCACTGAAGTTGCAGGCTCTTGACAGCCCTCTCAGAGAGGTGCCAACTTCACGTGAACTTCTGATGCAATTAAGGTCTCACTACATGTAGTATTGTAAACTATTCAGTCATTTCTGTCATTTTAGTGCCAAAGTGGCATTTTAGTAAAAAATAAAATTCTTTTAGGTAAAATTCTGTTTTACCTAAGCTTTTCTTCACAAAAAAAATCTGGAAATCTGTAATTAAGCTCCTTATCACTCATCCTGTAACTTTGCTGTTTTAATGTTTCAAACTGTTTATGACAACGGTCTCTGCTCTACAGACAAGACAACTCTACCCCAGCATCTGACCTCCACACTGGACAGCAGATTACTCTCCTCAAACATTGAAGGCAGCATGACATCTGGAGCCAGCCTGCACTGGTGGAACTAGTATGGATGGGACAGACTAGAATTTGATATTGGACTCAGTTTGAAGATGCAGGTTTCTGCCAACCTTCCTTAACTGCAGGCATAAAACATTTTCAGAGTTGAAGAGTAAATCTCTGCTCAAACTGCTTGGATATCTTCATCTACATGCCAAGAGATTTCAGAGCCAATAAGAAAAAACATACCAGAGTTAAATAGAAATGAAACTGGCTGCATAACTTGTGTAGCTTTTGCATTTTTCTCTCACTGTCTTTGCCGCTGATTGCTACCATTTGGTTTCAGCTGCCTTGGGCACTGCTCCATTCAGTTCAAAATTAATTCTCACAGTGGCCAAAATTCTTCTATACTGGGGTCCCCAGTCTGTTTTGAGAGATCCAATGCATTCAGATCATCATCTGCACTTTTTACTGCTATCCAAACTAGAATAAAACTCTGGATATTTTAAGATTCACTCATCACTATGTTATTAATCTTTACACACTTAGAGTTACCAGTATAAATTAAACAAACTTTGTTACCTATTATTATGTGTACCCATGAAATACAACATAAACTAAAATGCAGAGAACACAGCTGCACTCACTTTAGTTCTAGGGGTCTACACAGTTTTGTCAGATTTGATGAACTCTAGTTACATTGAAATACACTTCCTCTTGTTCATGGTCAGAAATCTGGCCCGCACATGCATTTTTTTTAACACACTGTGTTAGGGGACAGAAGGTGGATGACAGCTTTATCTTTAAACTGCCTGTCTGTCCCAAGAGCTGAACAGTGGTTCATATCACACTGCAAACAGCAGTTTGATGGAAACGGGCTGACCTCCTAGCCTAGTGGTAACATAACATTTACCTCAGATTTCTCAGCTATAAGCATTAAATTAAAAAAAAAATCCAACAACAATCTTTTCATTTTCCACTTTTTTGCCATGCTGAGATGTGGGGAATGTTACACTCATAAACACAAGGAATGTTACACTCATAAACACAAACCTAAATGTGATAGGTAAGTAAGACATGGATCACAGGGAAGCCTGGTCTGGCATGGGGAAAGCCCAGCTGAATAGTCAAATTAGTTTTGTCTCAAAACCGGAACAAGACCCCAGACAGGAGTATAGCTATTAATTACCTCACTAGGTCAATCCTGTTGCCTTAAAGCATGGTATGCAGGGTCAGCACCCAAAAACCCTAAAATTATCTTCTCATCCTTCTCTCCTGCCTGTGGGAGCATGGTGCACCTGGGAGCAGCAGAGGTGGCACCTTGTCCTGTTCCCTGCTGTGGGCAGGGCAGCTTGTGGAGGGATGTGGGCAGCAAGGCTGGGAGGAACGCAGGCATGTCTAGGTCAGAGACCACCCACCCATAGGCTTGGTCACACATGGAGAGCAGCAAGTACATGGCACTGACCTGAAGCACCCTTCAGAAGCAAACCAGCAATTTAGAGAGGGAAGCAAGCGAGCTGGCTTGGCTTAGAGGTTGTCTGTGTGTTTGGTGTGTTGATGTTTGTCTACTTGTTTAAAGTGACACTTCGTATATGGAAAGCAATGATTTAATACTCCTCTATTAAGTTAAAAGGTTTAAATCTGTTGACTTCTAAATAGCAGCATCAATTTACTCTGACCAAGAATTACACAAATCTATTTTTATTAAAACTGCAGTATCTTGAGCTACAGAATTCCTCTTTTTTCCTGTGATCTTATGCTAATTGTTCACTGCTGGCTCATTTAAAGTGTTATTAGTCTGGAGTTTTACACACTCTTTCATTTTCTAACCAATAGGATAAAATTAACCAAAGAGAATATTTTTGCAGTAATTAAATGCAAAAGGCTCTGAAGGTCTAAAAAAAATGCTATAGAAAGTAAAGTAGACATGCCTTTATCATCTAAATTTGACATATTTTTCTATGTTAGCTTATTGGCTCAGACATGGAGACTATTGTAAAAGAAAGGAAGCAGGTTGGAAGAAGGGATGTCATAAATGCTGACACAAAAACTTGTTTCACTCTCACTGACGTTTGTGGTAGTGATTCGTTTTACCTTGAGGTATTGCATGTACCATAAAAGTGGACTGAAAGCAACTGCTTTAGACCTAAAAAAAATGAGGAGACCTTCACTGGACCATAAGAAATAAACAACCAAAAAACTGAACCTTATTGTGAAAGGAACACAATGCAATTCTCATAACCTCACATTAACTTTATGCAGATTTCACAAACACTTCCTTTCATTTTTCAGCAGTATTAAAGATGCAATACATTAAAACAGGTATTTGGATGTGCTTCCATTATTTCATGAAGGTATCCATTAACAGCATCTAAAAAAAAATACTATTTCTGGTTGCATTTCATCCTCTTGAAAGAAAATATCAACATTTTTTAGGCTTAACATAGCTTTTTCTCAGCCTCTCATAAGATCAATGATAATGATAATGACAACAGCAGTAATAAAGCTTACCCTCATTTTCTCTTGCTCCTCCAAACTAAGAGAAAATATTACATTAGCTTCCTCCTGAACTCTGTGGCTGGTGAAAATAGCCAGGATATGTCTCTAAAATTTTATTCCTTACAACTGGTGCACCAATAGTACTTTCATGGTTGTAATAAATTGTTCTGCCTGAGACAGTTTTAATAAGAATAGATCTCCTTCCAATTTTATTGTGGATAGCATACAGAAAACCTTCTTCATTCTATAAAAATTGGGGTTTTTTACAAGTAAGAAACTTAAGGCTCCATAACAAAATGAAAATATGTTCCTTCACATATTCACAAGACAAACATTTTGGAAGAATATCCAAATAAAACTGGAAACACGTCTATTTTTCAAGTTTATTTATAGATACAAATGAATATGCTCCATTTGAATTACTTATGCATTCTGTATGATCTGTGTCTAATTTAAAACATAAAATCACTAGCATTCCAACTCAGGTCTTTTCCATTCCCTTGAATGCAGTACCCTGCTCAACAAGTCAGAGCAAGAGCAACGGTGGCTTATTAGAGATTTCTAAAAGGTACCTGGCAGAAAGATAAAAAAAAAAAAAAATTCACAACCAAAATCATTGTCAGAGATAGATACAGGAATTCATTCTTCATTGTTTCAGAATGTTGCAGTTCATACTAAGCCTTCTTCACCCAGAGATTTTCCTTCTCCACCTTTTCTGGGAATTTACACCAATGGTTTTTTCACACTATGTACTTACACTAAAAAAAGAAGAAAACGAAACCCTAAGAAATTTATTTTCCTCTCACAAAATGAAGAAAAAAAAGTGAAAAACTCTTTCCAATTTTGATTTCTTCAGTGTGCTTGCAGCCTGTAACAGAAATTATGTGGACTTGATTGTCTGAAAATTGAAACACACTGGAAACTTGCAGACTCTTAGCAAGGCATTCAGAATCACTTTGGGAAATCAAAAGCCTTTACATTCAGCCCCTCCAAAGTAAAACCAGTAAGACAAGAAAGTGCAACTGCAACTAATCTGAGATATCATGTCTCGTCTTTTTAAGGTGCAACCCTTTCATTCACATTCCTAAGTGGGAATTATTCACGAGGACAGATGCAAAGGATTTTTCCATTATTGGATTGCAGCCTGACAAAGACTGCATAGTGGTTGCATAATCAATTATTTATCTGCAATATAATCATACAGAAACAATAACCCCATCTCTCAGTGTTATAAGAGACCTAACAGACTCACTCATAGGAAGAGAACAGAACTATTTTTTGGCATTTGAATTTGGTTTCTATGTTCAGTTAACAAGGATACTACTTTTTATTTATATATAGATATCTCCAGAACAGACATTTAAAAAACAGATGGCCACAAAGAATGCTAGATTCTGTTTAACCAGTATATTCCAACAATAAAAACACAACTGCAACAAAGCCAATGCTTCTTTAATAACTTCATGTGGGATCTGAACTAAGCAAAGTTACAGTGCTGCCACTACTAACATACCTAATACAAACAGATTGAATACCAGCAGCAAAAAATTGCCAGAACAGAAGCTTTTCTTTTTCCTACCATTCATGGTTGGAATGTTGCTTCACTGCTCAGAAGACGGATCATGGCACCTTTTCATCTTTGTATTAAACTAAGGATCTACATGATGGAGTTCATCTCATCTTCTAGAGCGACACGTCTTTTTGGTGGAAACAAGAAACAATAGTATAAAATGAAGACTGTAACCAAGAGTGGTAAAGCAACCTCTGGGAGGTGCAGACTGTGTAAGGAATGGGACAAGGCAAAGCACATCATTGCTCCATTGCAGAAGGAGGCGTATTTATCTCACCTCTAGCATGTCACTCTTTATAGTTATTATTTTACTCATGTTTCTTTTTCCCAGTGCTGTATGAACACAGGTCCAAAAGCTCAAAGCTTTATGCCAGATAGAATTCTAGCCAGACCTAATGGAGGCACACCTGGAGAAGGCATTTAGCTGCCTTGTCTTTCTCACCTTTCTTTTCCCTCTGTCTCTCTCTTACAGTTCTATTCTTGCCACGTTAATCCCTTCTTCCTGGGCTGCACATTACATTTGCTATGCTGTCCTTAGCCTAAGAACACTGTATTTTCAGCAGCTTCCATCAGGCCAAACCTCAGCTGAGTACAGGCAGAAAGGAGATTGGAAAGTGCACAACCAAGAGAGGGAATCCAAAAGAATAGTTTTCTGGTAGTATAAGGCCAGAAAATAGAGAGGGAGCAAACATTCCAATGAGACAATAAGGAAGAGAGAAAGGGGAAAATGAGGAAACAACCCAAATCTACTAATATCTGATCTTATTTCACTGTGATAATGGGAAAATTAGCCAAGGGTGGTGCTTTTAGTAAGTATTCAGACATTGCTGCACAGTTGAAAATTTAGTATCTGGTTGGATTAAATATGGGTAGATTCTGAGTTCTAAGGTAAATTTTGGCATTTTAACCTAACAAAAAATTAAGACATATCAATTTAGAAAAGAATAAAACAAGCAATTTAACCATGCAGAAAATCAAAATATTAAGTTTTGGGAGTATCTACCAATATTTCCCGAAATTTTGCACTATTCACAAAGTCATAAGAAATTAAAACAGGAAATTAGAAGCAAGAAAGGAAAACCAAACATCTTCAACTGAGACTTGGAAGCAAAGAGAATACAAGAAGAAAAATACAGTTAGTAATATTCCATGAAAAGAGTATTTTGTGTAAAATTATTGAACCAATGTATCACAACTGGGGCTTTTGGAAGCAAAGTTGTAAGTGTAAACTGTAAAGGATATTCTTCTGCCATGGGAAAAGAACAAAATAAAAGAGGAAAGTATTTAAAAGATGGATTTTATGAAATTATCATCAATTTAGACTCTTGCCTTTTTATCATCCACTACTTCAGAAATCAACAATAATGTGAGGCAACATTTAAGAATTAAAAAGGAAAAAAATATTTCTAATGAGTCCTTCAACAGATGGTAAAATTATATATATATTTTCTTAAATTAATCTTGAGAACTTGATAAGTGCCAAAAAAATCCCTGAAGACTTCATTCACTGTGTAGTATACAGAAGACAAAATATCAGTAGGCCAGATATCTTGAGAGGACTCCAGGGCATTAAACTTATGTGGATTAACTTTATACAGAGCTAACACTACTCCTCTGCCTTTTCTAATTTTCATATCCAAATATATTTTACAATGAATCCTTGATAATTAATCTAAGACCTTTAAAAAAGTGCTTTTTTTTGTTTTAGTCCCTCTTTGCAGGCTGTCTTAATACATTTGGGTACTGTTGACAGCTACTGAGCTTACAAAGGTAACAAATGCCAGTTGATAGTGTTTTAGAAAGGAATACTCTTAACAAATACACAATTCTTCCTTATTGCAGAAAATGTAACTGCACAGATTAAACAGACTTTTACAACATCTCTGACTTCATTCCACATCACATTCAGTTTAAATCTTGAACAAGAGAAGGCACCCTAGCAGACTTAAAACCAAAGTATTAGTGTCAGCATTAGAAAAAACATCAAACTGCATTACTCACGTAGGGTTCTGCAGTATTAAATGCCACTCAAGCCTTGTCTACACACTCCAGAAGTCCTTAATGATGGTGACAGTAGGTATGGTAAAATACAGCAGTTACAAGGATGACAATCTTTCAAGACAAACAGTCCTGAAATTCCCAGTAACCTGCCTCCTTTCAGATTATATTAATTCCTTTTACAGGAAATATGTAGTGATGCATTTTGGACTATGACATGCAGGCCATACCTACAAATCAGGGACCAAAAATCAGTAGAAAAAGGAATTAATGAAAATCACTTCTCAAAGCTATGTTGTGACTTAAGAAACTGTCATGCCTTTCAGAGGTATTAAGGAGGGAATGCAAGGGAGAGACAAGACAGGATCCCAGCTCTGCATGGAACAAAGCACAAGGGAGCACCTCATCCACTTTGGGTATCCATGTTTTCTCTACATTTTTCTTAATTGTTCATAAAAGCATCAGGAAAACTGAAAGCAGCTTTTTCTTCTCCTAGTTCAAAGCAGAATAGAGTTAAGAGATGAATCAACATTTTTGGCCAATTTTAGCACATCATACAAAATTTCTGGCCACTGCTCTCTGAGATCTCACTCCATCCTACTCTAAGCTTTTCTCAGTGTGAGTTTGAAAGCTTCTGACCATGTGAATGACTTACTGACCTTCAATCATGCTCATCCCTGCCACTGATGAAGGATTTTCTTGTTCTAGTTTTGCAAAACACTAGGGACAGCTTATCTATGTACTGATGTATAGGCATATCAGTATATGCAAAATATATTTGCATATATTTGTGTAATAACAGAAAGTGCCAAAAGGCAATGCTGAACAATGCCCATCAAACTTTGCTCAAGAATGAAAAGTTCCTTGTTCTAATCCATGTTAAGACACCTAATTAAAAGGTTCAATTTCAAATTCCTGAAGTAAAATTAAATTAAAATTAAGTATTTTAATCAGATGCCTGTGTCTGATCACAGAACCATTTCATTTGGAAAAGACCTTTAAAGTCATTAAGTGCAACTGTAAACCTAACACTGCCAAGTCCACAACTAAACCATCTCCCTAAGCGTCACATCAATATGTCTTTTAAATACCTCCAGAGATGGTGACTCCACCACATCCCTGGGCAGGTGTTCGAATGCTTGACCACCCTTCCAGTGAAGAAATTTTTCCTAACATTCAATCTAAACCTTCCCTGGTGCAACTTAGAGCCCTTTCCACTTGTCCTATCACTTGCTACCTGGGAGAACAGACCACACCTCACCCAGCTACAGCCTGTTTCAGGCACCTGTAGAGAGTGGTAAGGTTACACTTGAGCCTCCTTTTCTCCAGGCTGAATAATCCCATCTCCCTCAGCTGCTCCTTACAGGACTTGTTCTCCAGACCCTTCCCCAGCTCTGTTGCCCTTCTCTGGACACGCTCCAGCACCTCAATGTCTTTCTTGAAGTGATGGGCCCAGAATTAGACACAGCCTTGGAGGTGTGGCCTCACCAGTGCTGAGGACTCATGTATTGTGTGACACCACAGACACAACCACCCTTAGAACATCCCTTCTGCAATCCACCATTTGCTTCCATTTTCTCAGGCGGTCTAGAATATAAACCAGGATAATAATTCACAATGATCATTTCTAATTCATCTTGCTGAAAATAGCTGGATGGAAGGGAACCAATCACATTACCTCTACCATTCATGCAAAAGACTAATAAAGGAAGAAAAGCCCTTACATTACTGTGCCAAATATTATTTTATAATTTTCTACAAAGGAAAATGTAAGCGAATAAATGCATATGCTAGCGATATGATGCATGATCTCATTTGCAGGGCATTAGGAAAAATATGTCCAGCAGCATATTGTTTGGACATATGGGTCACATTGACTTTTTGACTGCTTATCAACAAATGACAAACATGGGCCTGCAGAATAACGTTTGCTTCTTTCATTCTCAAGCTAATGAAAAGCATTACCTGCTGGTAATTAAAACATAAAAATCTTAAGGAACACAAAAGCCTTCTCCTACTGCAGAATCTACTTTTAAATTTTATTTTGTAATCTAAATGTCCTGATATCTGACCTGAAGAAAGCAACGAAAATATGAATAGAGGTCTCATTTCTGATTAAAAATATACCGACTAAAGAACACTCTAATTAAGGAATTTGTCTGGGGTTTAAAGACATTTTGTAGATTATTTTTTTAATCTCCAGAGTGGACAGATTTACCTACATAAAATAGAAAAGCTTAGCAGCTTGCGGTTCATATGCATTGTTTGGCATTATTTTTTTCAACCTATGGCCTGAATTGTGTTAGGATACCAGTGCATTTAAACAGGATTAGTGGGAATCCCTGCAATTTTTCAGCATCTCCAATGTTCTCTTTTGAGTCTGTTACCTTTTAACTTCATAATCTGTGAACAGAAATACATTAGTATAATTCTGGTGGACTTCCAAAGAATAAAATACCTTCATATATTTATGGTGGTCTTCCAAAGAATTTACCCAGTGCTTTTGGCACATAGCAGATTACAAAGTTAATCAAATGAAAGGGAGATAGGGTGGCTGTTTTTCACTCCTGCCTGGATGAAGTGAAAGAAGTGGTGACTGGAATTCCACCTCTTCATTTCATATATGTTTCTTCTTCTTCTCATCAGCTCAGTTTCTGACATTTAGGGAGAATTATTACTCTTTTCACCATGCCATCATTTATAGAACAGTTCATTTATGACAGTTTCCTACATATTATACAGAACCCATGTTGATAAACATATTTATTGTAATAAATTTGTTACACAAAGAACCTCATAGTGATGCAGTAATAACACTTTCTTCCTTTAAGTACAAGCCGTTACTACTTCAGCTAATGGAGAATCCCAGGCAGCATGTGACAGCTACAGAGTTTTATCCAAGTCCAGCCATAATTTCCTCTTGTTCAACAGAATTTCAGTCTCAAATATCAGTAATGTTGTGCCTTTATGAACATATTAAATTAGATTTCATTTCTCATATAAAGGAGGAAAGTTTTGTTTGTTTTCTTAACATTCAAAGTAATATTCCAAGGATGTCTCAGGGCATTTAGTAAGGACCTAAGCAATTAAGTTTGGACCTTTACTGCAGGAAAATCCTATATTTCGTTTAGATTCATTTGCATTTTCTTTCCAACTGACATTAGTCAAACTACAGTATCAAACTTTTTATTCCTCAGATCCCATCTGAGTTTTCTAAGAATCTGTGGAAGGCTACAGTCTTACAGTAATAGGACATACCTGGCTGGACATGAAAGCAGGAGGAAGGAAAAAAGTCAGCAAAAACAGCATTGCAGATTTGCATTAAGAAATTTAAATCTGCCTTCTTCACGTGGCTTCCATTCAGGACTAAAAACATGACTCTGCATGGAAAAAAAAAATGGGTTTGTCAAAAAGTTTTGCTGTTGCTAAATGAGGTCTAATTTGCATCTGCTGACAAAAGGTTTTATTAGCATAACACTAGAAAGCCAACAAAACCAACAGCAGAAAAGAGCAAACTGTCCTGACAATTTTATTTTTGTTAATGACAGAAAGAACTGCATTATTATTGTCAAACAAGCTCTGGGGCTGATTCAACTCCGTCTGATGTCTACTAAATTTCAGTATTTGACTTCAGGAAGATTGTTATTAGGATCCAAGTGTGTTGCATTGGCAGGTATGATAATTTTAAAAAACACTACCAGATTAGTTGGATATGACCTACATTTGGTAAACCCAATTTGTACTTAATTCCATTCTTCACTTACCTTCAAACTATCCTTTCCTTTCAAATGCTGTATTGGGTTTGCATAGCAAGGTTTTGGCAGCACAGGGATAGAGGGAGGTACAGGGGTACAGCGCTGGCTTCTGTGAGAAGCTGCCAGCAGTTTCCCCCACGTCTGACAGAGCCACCACCAGCAGGCTCCAAGACAGACCCACTGCCAGTGATGGTGGCAGCACCTCTGGGATAACGTATTGAAGAGGAAGAAAACAAATGTTATTGCACAGAAGTTGCTGCAGCCAGAGAAGAGAGGAGTGAGACCATGTGAGAGGAGCAGCCCTGCAGACACCCAGGTCAGTCCAGAAGGAGGGCCAGGAGGTGCTCCAGGTGCCGGAGCTGGGATTCCCCTGCAGTCTGTGGTGCAGACCACGGTCAGGCAGCTGTGTCCCTGCAGCCCAGCGAGGTGCACAGGGGAGCAGAGATCCACAGAGAGCTAGTGGGGGACAAATGTGCTCTGACAGACTCTGGTAGAACGTAAGAACAGGCACGTGGGGTCACATCAACAGTCCATGAGCCCCTGCCTCCACAAGTGGTCAGACACATGACAAGGAAACAGTACGAGAACACAGCATGCAGCCTGGGACACAGCTCCACGGAATGCTTTCAGCTGCTGATATTCATCAGCTTCTGAGACTTCACAAGTGCATTTTCATGGGTTGTACTATGGTTTACAGAAGATTCACTGATCCTGTTGACTAACACAAGTAATCTGCTCTGTGATTATGCCGAGAAAAAATTTGTCCTGTATTATTTGGTACAGACGTACTAAATTATTTGGTACAGCCATCATAAACCTGGATTTGATGCAGCTTTCTCCATTAGAGGACGGTAAGGCTTGTCTTCAGACACATAACCAATCTAAATGACATTCTAAGCAAGTCTCTATCACTGCAATCAGAAGTTTTCAAGAGACCAAAGAAAAATAAAAACCACGACCACATAAAGTATCACAGCAGATAATAATGCTTTATATCTCAGTTTTATACTTAATGATCTATTTATCTTGAATTTGCTAACAAAACCAACAAAAATTATGAAGTACTGTATTGATCTGGGAAATATTCTGAATATTAAAAATAGATACAATTTACAAAAAAAATTGATAAATTGATTTGTAAATAACAAAATAAATATGGAAGGGGAATGGAAGGTAACTCAGTATAGTTGTATGAAAAATAATTGATAACACCACCGGTCAACTGGAAGAAGGTTTTATCAAACAGAGTTAATGTTATTATGTAAGTATATTGCAACGGTGCCTGGGAGACCTGCTGAGAACATGGCCCTAATGTATTAGGAGTTGTGGAAAAATAAAATAAAACAAAACAAAGGAAAACGAACAGCTTCAGTTTGGTCCCCAAAGACTTCTTTCTCTGAGAGCAAAGCAGGAAAGCATGGCATAAACTTACATCATGTCAAGGACCAAAGAGGTGGTCCTCAGCTGTTAGTTACGTAAAAAGTCACAGCTATTAACAAAGTGCTCTTATACTGTGCCCTTTACAGTTACACTACTAGAAAAATATAATTAAATGGGAGAGAAATTAAAATATTATAATTACAAAAAAGTCAATAATAATTAAAATATTAAAAGTTTTCAAATACTGACAGTGAAAACTTGGAAATTGGAACTGAAAGAAATATCAGCAGTATTTTTCAAAGGCAGAGAGACTACAATTATATATTATTAACATGAATGCAAAGTCACCCATCCTCACAGGTGAATATCTACAGGATTAGCGCATCATGAAGCGATTGCACTTTTTTTTCTTTGTGCAACAAGATCAACTTCTTCATGCCCAAGAGTAGGAAATGATAACCACTTTACCATATAGGTAACATTTCCTCATATGGCTTCATCACTGGAATAAAGAAAAAACATCAAAATGTTACAGAATCAGCCTCAGTCCCACAGGACATCAAGCAGAACTTATATCAATATAAATTTGCATTTTTCCAACCCTACTATAGATTCCTTTCACTATGCTTATGTGTACTAAAGCAGGTATCAAGAAGTTCTGCTTAGTTGTCTATTATACAAACACCATATAATTGTTTCATGCCTAAGTAGTTTAAACTCACTTTGCAAAGAGGTATTTTGCTTTTGGAATTTTGTTGATCATAGATTTGGACACTGGTTTAAAGAGAGATACTTCTTTTGAGCTTTACTATCATTGTAGTTTTCATCCTTTTAAAGCCAGGTCCCATTTTTTTTCCGCCAAAACGAGCAATTATTTAATAAGTAGAAGAGCTTGACTTAAACTTGTATCCTCATTGCTGACTTCCCAAGGGGGGATCACAATTAGACACTGGAGGGTAATTAAACCAAAAACATTACAGCAAGTGAAAAGCTTGCTTATCTTGTACTTGTCAGCATGTATATAATGCAGATTTCCTCTCTGCCAGGAGTCCTTAAAGCTCTGAAAAATTGGAACCTCCTGCTTTGGCTAATTGTTTGGCAAATTGTTCTTGTGATACATCTGAGTGCAGTTCTTTTGACTACAGATAGAAATTATTTTTACAATATTTTTAAAACACAAACCACTGACAGTATTTTATTTTTAAAGTACAGTTTACTGTTGGCTAGTTGACTGTCTTTATGCAAAGTCCATTCCAACAAAAAGAGCACGATTTATTCCAACAGTTTGGATCAGGACTGAATGAAAATAAATGATCATTATTTGCTGAATTGGCAGTGACACAAAACACTTCAGCAAAGTCCATGCTCCGATACAATCTTTCATGTATACAATGAACTGTCCAACCAAAGTTGCCATTCTGTTGCAAGCATATTATTAAACAGAAAACCTGTTAGAAACAACACTGAAGTCAACATCAAAGATGAGGGGAGGAGATTTTTTAGTGCTGTGTTTAATCACAAAAGATGTCCTATCCTCTGGCCGTCAGAAACAGGAACTTCAGCGGAAGTTTTGCCTGAGAAAACAGGATTATAATTATTACTGCTCTTAGGATCCATATCGAGTTAAACACTAGTGGGGATTATCTGCCTTGTCTGAAACACTGACAATACTATCTATGGCTTTCTGGGGCCATAGGTAGTGTCAAATTTCTGAAGAGTACTTCAGTATTCTGATCCTTTAATCTACTCTTCACGTCCTTTATTATTACTGTGAAGTAATAATTATTAGGCTAACAGATTAGAAACCAAAGTATCTGGAATTAATTCTGACCTTCAACTGCTTGCTATGCATCATCAGTAAATGACATTTTTCCTCTATTTATCACTCATTCAGTTCAACCATTAAGGAATGTTAAGAACCATTTACTACTCTTAAATGTGTTTATATGGCAGGGTTTTAGTTTTGCACTGTTCAACTGCATTGCATTGCTACACAGTGACACTTTTGGAGATGTCTCTGAATTTCCATAGTGTTGTTTATGGTTTTCTCTGCTTGAACATGAGGCCCATATTCCAAAATGAGTCAGGAAAGACGTATGTCTAGGTACTGATATGATACTCAACACTACTTCACACTTGATAGCCTTGGAAATGTAATGAAATAGAGTCTAGAAAAGTTTAAAATTATCCATTGAGGAGTCAGAAGTAGTACAGTCAATTATTCTCTGCATCAATGTTGACAGAGACATCTTTTAATTCAACTCCATTAAGACATTATTATTTGTATTATACTATTCACTAACAGCTACCGGAGAGTGGTGTTGGGTTTACAATAAAACTTAACATTTAAATAGAGAGGAAAAGATTCCTTTTAGAGGGAGGATCAACAGATAGATCATGCAAGGCTAGGAACAATGAAACCAGAAGGAGTTAGATGCCTGTGTAGGGGTGGATTCACCGACAAGAGAGAAGCAATAGCTATGGTAGAACAGAGAAGCATTAGGTCTCCAGACTGTGGAAAAGCTGCAACCCACTTAGCTGGACACCTCTGCACTTCAGGTCACAGTGCCTTGCTCCAGATCACACGGGAAGGAGGCAGCAAAGCCAACGGTGGAGGTGCACCAATGGCACTACCATTCTTCCAAGGTACAGTCTAGCTCTTAACCATAAGAGAGCCCTTCTTTTGGAGGGTGAATTTACTATATTTAGAATAAGCAATGTACCAAAAACACCGAGACAAGAATAAAACACAAGTGCTAGGACACAGATGCGCTTTCCCCCCCTCCCCTTGCGGCAGTCATAATTGCAGTCAAAAAGTTTGGGGCTCTTTCTTTTTGGGATTTAGTTTGGTTGGGGGGAGTGGAGGTTGAAGGGGTGGGTGTGAGCTGTTTTGTTTTTTTTTTTAGCTAATGCATCTGATCCAGAAGACTTCAAGCTTTAAAAAATGACAAGAAGTCAGTTCCAGATTTTGTATTTCCTATGCCAAAATTAAAAAAAAAAGATTATATTCTTTATCAATGTGTAACCACATCAAACAAATAAACCACAGTAAAAGGTTAGTCTAGTTTTAAGGCAGTCTCAAGATTGTTAAAAACCAAGTAGTACTATTAATGGTATTTTCTCAACTGTTTTTCTATGTGAATACTTTCCGGGTTCCACCCAACATCAGGATCTGGCAAAGGTATTGAAATAAAGCCAGAAGGACACTTTCATGCTCTTTCCAGCTCCCATTGAGCTTCTGGCATGCAACTTGTTCAGCTGTCTGTGGGATGAGAAGAAGAAAGTAGCACTGAAAAGAGCACAGGCATGACAGCAGTTGGTCAAAGACAGCTCAACAAGGAGACCATTTATGACATTCAAAGGATCAGACAGAAGTGAAAAAAAGAAAAGCACATCCTTATCCGGCACAGTCATGCTAGATGTGATCATTCTGATTTTACTTATTGTTCTGTAGCATGAACCTGCACAAGACCTAAGCTTTTGGCGGTTTTGTGAAATGAATGTGTCCATAATTGACATTTTGAAGACATATTAGCAAAGGTCCATCTTGGATATATTCATAAAGCTGATTCTGCGTGGTATTGAGTGCTTTAGTGAGCCCTGAGTTCATTGTCAATGAAAATTCTCCAGTACTGCTTTGGAGCAGATGCAAGAAGAGAAAGAAGGGCAGAGAATTTGGTTGAAAACTGGTAGTAATCTGATACAGCTGCTATGTAAAAGCTCATTAGTGGTTTCTGACTGCTCCAAGGAAAGTTGGTAGATATTTATTTAGAATGAACACATATAGGAACAATAGAATCATAAAAAAAGGCTAAAAGAAAAATAAAATAATAAAACAACGTGCATACAGTTGTTCAACACAGTTGCGCTCTGGTACAAAATACACTTGATGTTCCCTTTCCTGTAAAAATAAGAATACAGGTGAAAGGAGTTATTTCTCAAGTACAGTGAGCTTATAGGGGAAATGAAGTAGCAAAATACTCATTCCCTCTTGACTTACAGGTTCAAGAATCTAGAAACTAAGTTGTCCAACAACACAAGTAAATCTTCCTCAAATCCAGGCTCCTTCTTCTGCCCACAAATCAAGATGATAGTTTTAATAACCTTTCTCCTTCTCCTTGGGAACTGTACCATGCCCTCTTGCAAGTTCTTCTTTACAGAAGAAGCTCATAACAAGAGAAACTGGATTATGCCTAAACTTTGTGTGACACACAGGATTATTTTTTTTTTTTTTTTCTACATTTCATTGTTCCTCTAAGAAATTAGGTGGACAACTTGAAGAGGGATGTAAAAGACTGTGCTTGGCAGACAGAAGGCAAGATTAGTGGAAGAAGGCCACAGGGATTACAAGATGCAGCAGGCCAAAGAGTTGCAGAACGAAGCTTCATACAAGGGCCAGAGTCACTGAATTGACAATGGTAGGGACAAGCTTGTAAAAGTAGAGCAGACAAGAACTGACAGGGACTGGGAGCAGGAAAAATCTTTAAACCTATCATTCCTCTTCTTACCAACCATATTTCATTTACTCAAAAAGTTAATTACTCTGTTTTTATTTTTAATAGTTGGGTTTGTTTGTTTGTTTGTGTTTTTTTTAAAATTTTATTGTAGTAATATCCTGCCTTGATCTTGAAAGCATTTGAGTCCATTTTGCAGAAATCATAGGGGGTCTAAGGCAACATTTGGTCACAAAGTGTTTTCTTACAGTTTGCAAAGGTAACTTCCTTAAGTGTGAGAAAGGCTACAATGACAAAACAATCATGAAAATGGTATTTTTCCTAGGTTTTTCCTGAAGTTCAGTTTTTCTTATCTTTTTTCCCCTTTTTTTGCCATCTGCAGATATAAATTAATGAAGAGATGTTAACTCCCATGGAACAGATGTTCCCTAGAGCTGAGGAAGGTGATGAAGTACAAAGATAAATAACTTTGTTGAAATAACAGGATGGAGGGAGCGTTCATCCAGATTTTTTTCCAAGACATATCTCTCAGAATGTCCAGATTTTCTTCCATGGGTCAGTTTTAACATTACAACACACAATTTTCATCAGATCCATGAGATTTTTTTTTCTAAATAAACCCTTTTGTTCTTCCCTTTTCTCCCCTGGGGTTCAGAAAATAATTCAGAAAGGACCTCTGAAGTTTATCTGATTCCCTGTTCAAAGCAGGTTACTCAAAACCTTGTCCAGTTGAATTTTTAATATCCCCAAGGATGGGTATTTCACCTCCTCCCTGAGTAACTATTTTAAATATTTGACTACCCCTTGCTGTGAATATGTTTTTTTCTAATACGTTGTGTCTGTTGCCTGTTAGTTCTTGCTATGCACCTCCAAGAAGTGTTTGTCTTCTGTAAACCCTCCCACCAGGTAGCTGTGGGCAGACACAAGGTCTCCCTTTAGCCTTCCCAAAGGCTGAACAAAGCCTGCTCTGCCACTCTACTCTTGTGCTTCATGTGCTCCAGTTCTCTAATGAGACTGGTGGCCCTCCCATGGGCTCGTTCCAGTACGTGGCCACACTTGCTTCATGTCCTCCTTCATGTTTCCTAGGAATCTCAGGTCCTTTTTTGGCATAGTTGTCACTAACCATAAAGGAAAAAAAAAAACAAAAACAAACAACCTAAACCCAAAAAACCCCCCCCAAAAAAACCGCCAAAAAAGTCCAAAACTCATTCGTAATTTTAAGTAGGCATTCTTGTGAGAGATCATAGTGCTTTGATTTAGCAGGGTCTTAGAGTCTATCAGTCCTCTACCTGAAAAGCTTGTATCTGGCCTTAAATTGTGGAAAGATGACTGGGCAAAGATTCAAAGAGTCTTAAAAATGCCCTTAGAATACAAAAACTACAATTACAGAACTCCTGCATGTGTTATTGGGGCTATTCTACCATAAACTTTCATGATGAGTAATAAATCAGGTATCCTTACTTTCAGTTTAATGTCATGTCTTAATAATCATATTTCTATGGAAAATTGAATTGACTCAATGTGAGTAATAAATAAAGACAATAATTTCATTTGTTTCATTTACAAATAACTTTGGGCTGAAACAAAGCCATTTAAAATGTTGATTTAAAAGGTCAGCTAACCAATATTTATTATAGCCAAGGGACTTTAAGCTTACATAATACACAGGAGGAATTTATATAAAAACCCTTTTGACAGAAAGGCCTTCTGGGGAAAAGACTATGCTGTCTTCATCATACATTAAACAAGAGATAAAGTCTCTATTATTTATTAAAATATTTAAGCAACCTTTACAATGTATTTTTTAAACAGTTACATGTTGAACATTTACATTCCTGTGTTCACTTATTAAATTTTGCATGTCATAGATAAGCAAGTCCTCCCAGGGTGAACTAGCATAAAAAACTATATTTGTAGTAAAACTAAGGGAGCCAGGTGGTGTTCTTATGAACTTTTGACCTCCTCCCACAACTCCTCCCACTGCTTATCAAGATTAATCAAATCACCACCTCAGGCCTTGTTCTGAGGGTAAATGACAGTACACTTTTCTTTCAGGCATGGAAAGAGAATAGAGGAATTCAAAAAGTTTATAAATCAAAAATGTACTCTGCATTTGTTTTTCATCACAGGATGCCTTATTACCACTACATTTTCTTATCTTGCAATGTTTTCTTCTTGTAGGATACTTAAAGGCTGTAAGGTCTGGAAGCAGACTGCTTCCCATTTAACTCTGATGCACAGTGTTCATTTCAGCAGGCACGTGCAATGTATGCCAGCAATAAAACAGCCACTGAGATCTCTGAGATTCCTATCACCCTCAATAACAGCACATTTCGTATAGTAAGATTTTAATAAGTTATCTTCAGTCAATTTAAAAGCATCAATAGGTATGATAACCCATACATCTGAATGGACTCCTCGGTATACTGAATACAAAGAAGTATATTACGTTCTTGTACATCAAAGGTATGCAATAATTTATCTGGATTTTTAGAGAGATTATACATAGATTTGTCTTCTTTTATATATTTTAGACATTTTATATGTATCCTAAGACTCCACATTTTTAAGATGACAGAGAGTAGTCTGAGGCAAAATAAGTTTCTTTTTCAGAATTAACAGCACATTTAAACATCTATAGCATTCTCTACAGTACCGTTGGTATCAATTTGTGTGTGAGACAACTGTCTAATGGTGACATCTAAATCCATTCTCCAGAACTCTCAGGGTTTTGATAAAGAGCTGTAACTGGGGATTTATTCAAACCACAGTGTTAGCCATGGAAATACTTCAGTTCCTTGTAAATAATGTTTTCAATGCAAAAACCAAAAACTTTTGGTTTGATCAACCAGGAAAGGTATTCTGACCAAGGACAGGAGTTATTTTATTACTCATCTCTGTCTTGCACCTACTTTATACTGCTACTGCTCTCTGTAATAATATCACACTAGCGTAACAGAGCACATAAATCCAAGGACTTTTATATAAATGTTTACTTTCCACACATCTTCCTACCACCAGATAACAGTCCCCTTAGTAGGGGCTGGACCGTGTGGTTACAGCAACTCTACTATTCCAGAAGGCCCACGGATGTGCACACTTAACTCAGGTTACTCCTTTTGAAAAAGAAAGAACTTACCATGAGGCAGTAGAGGTAAGAACTTGCACACACACACAATTTCCGGGGGCCAGCTTGCTCTCTCTGTGATAGGATCACTCCACTACCAGTTTGTGAGTTAACACCACTGACCTCTCTGAGGGAATCAATGCTTTCCTTTTGAAAACGCTCCATACTAGAAGTTGTCAAGCAGCAGTTCCACAGAAAACCATTAGTAAGAACAATATGTTAAGAGCAGATTCACACTATTTGATACAAAACACTCAAGGAATTTCATATATTTTTCAGCCATAATGAAGAATAACTTGCAGTCTATGAGGAAGAATTTTCCAAAAATGAAGAGTTCCAACCCTCTCCAAGCAACAAAACCACACAGCAATCTGGGCTAGCAGATGACATGATAAATTTCAGCTGCGTAAAATTAGAAATGCCTCACATGTGGGAGCTTTGGAATTCAATTTGCTTGGCAAAAATGCTAAAATTCTATGTACCAACACTTTTGTTCTAAGAGATTTTAAAGTACCTCACTGCCACAGACATTTATTTCCATCTTTACAAACTACAGTGAACCTGAATTTTTTGTTCAAGGCTTGTATTCATATTTTGTTACAAGAAAGTCTAATTTTCCTAAAGGTTTTCTGTGTTGTTTTGGTTGTTTGTTTTTTTTTTTTAATTTGCAATTACATTTTCTGTGG
>WEKY01050146.1:314-12587 GCA_013390045.1 Picathartes gymnocephalus
TATCTGTGAATATGTTGTGAAATAGCAGATACATTTACTAGTAATGTTCTAAATGACATACATGCACGTATACAAAAATTAGGAATTTTCATTTCTTACATCCTTTGTAAGCAGATGGGAGAAAATATTTGTTCTTTGCAGCTCCCTGTATTTTTATTGGTAAAATGTTGCAATCAACACTTTGTCTTAATATTAATTTTTTCTTTTTGTCCTCTCTCTACTAATATCTTTAGTACTGAATAAGATTAGTAATCCCTATACTTTAGCTGCAGAAATTTAATAAACAAAATTTAATTAAAAGAAGAGAAGCACAATAAACCTAAAGGGTTCAGTGCTAGCACTGCAGATTCATGTCATTCTTTTCTTGTTTGTTGTGTGTTTTTAAAAATTGAGAAAGAGAAGTCTGGAAGAGAACTTCAGGTTTTTGTATTTAATTGAACTAAGAGCATATGCTGATAAGTAATAAATAACCGTGACACAGTGACTAAATAAATTGGTTTCCTCAAGCAGTGATTCATTCACTGTCTTTCATTGCCATCAGGTTAAGTGACAGATTCTTTTTGTCAGCCTAAAGGAGAAATGTTCAATAGTGTAACAATCTCCTTTTAATTCCAACCACAGCAGCCTTTAAATTATATTGGGTTAGTATAAATAAAAATGCAGCAATTAAACAGAACTTGGGCTCCTCATTGGCTTACAAATAAATTCTGCAGAATCAGTTTTCAAGAAAGCATATTGCAGTGATTCAGTGTACTTTTCTGGAAGAAACACTGCTGTTGATAGGCAAGATTCCTGTACTCTTGCAGAAAAAAGATTGTTGGTGTTGAATCTGGACATCAGGACATGAGAAGGAATTCTGGACACCGTGAGGAATTTCTTCACAGAAAGGGTTGTTAAACATTGGAATGGGCTGCCCAGGGAGGTGGTGGAGTCACTATCTGGAGGTCATCACAAAATGATTGGGCCATGGTGTCTGGATGACAAGGTGGCGATCAGTCAAAAGTTGGACTATATGATCTCAGAGGTCTTTTCCAACCAAAAGTTTTTCTGACCTTTTCATCACATTGTCCAACAGCAGTGTGATAAAGTAGCCTTGGATGGATGCTGCCAGAGGGAAATTATGGCCTCTTATACCTTGCACTTATAATTCAGACTGCATTTGTTAGTCATTGACAAATTATGCTTATACTCTGCAGTTTTAAAAATTTGATTCCTTTCAGGTTTTTGACATTGAGGAACCCAGCTGATCCCAAACCCATTTCATCAAATATAATTGGGGTGGTTTGGGAGCATGTGCTTATAGAGGAGATGGCAATTCAGAAGGTGTTCATATGGCAGGCTCTTTGTTGCATGGCTCTTTCTTAGAAACCCTACCCTGACCATCTGCATGGCAAGGCACATGACGGACAAGGTACTGCATGCCATGCAGCACTTAGGAAACAGAAAATGTAAATGAAAGTAAGGACTTCAAATGTAGCAGAGTTTTCAGATAAGATTAATCTTGCCGCTTGGCTGCTTAAGTGTTACAAAAGGGAGTTTCTAATCCCAGAAGGCATCCTCAAACTTTTTCACACAAGAAACCATGCCTACTCTAATTTTTTTAATCAGTTCTACATTTTCCTTTGTCAAAGCTCTTCACCCACCACACCAACACCCCTAACTAAAGCAACAGCCAACATTCGCTGTAATACAAAGAGAAAGGTTATTTTCTATGTCCTTTAAAAAAGAGTGAATCTGATCACATTGAAAACTCTTTATAATATAATCTTAATGCTGCTATCACATTAGGACAGGTTCTGACTGTAGCTTCTGCTTTCAGCTTAGCACCAGACCTGCAAACAATATTGAAATTGCTCATTACTTACGACATTTCTCTCAAACACCTGTGTTTCATGCCTACAAGTATTCTTGCTATATTTTCATCTAATTATTGCTCTTTTCTTTGTGTTTGTACAGAGAAATAATTATTAACCATGTACAGGCTGTTATTTGTCTCTGACATTTATCTCACCTGATTCACCTTTCCATCCAGTTGTTGTGGAACAGCAAGGCACAGTTCTGCCCTACACAGCATTGGTTCAAGTCCAGAACACAGTAATGGACTGCCCTGCCTGTGGATCAGCATTAGTCATGCTGTTATTTTGCCTTGACAACAACTCCTAATGGTACTGCCCAGTAACATTACAAGTAGCATACCACCTTCTCAACACAGAAAGATGGTTCCTGCTCCATGTAATCTTCCTTCTCCTTGTGTGCTGCAAAGTTATGACATAATGCCTGATTTACTGGTCATGCGAGTTTTTGATAGCTCTATAGAGCTGTCACAATAAAGCCAGAATGAACTGAATTAGTGCAAGTATCTCTTTTTTCAATCTTCTGTATGATGATAGTGTGTAGTTGTCACCTGTGCAATTCCATACCTTTGTTTCCTTTGGACTTAGATTTCTTTCCCCTCCATAAACTCTCTTCCTAGACTTTATTTTTGCCTCTTCTTACCCAATGACTGATATTTGTATTTTCTAATTTTTTTTGGGTAGGAAACAACCTCTAGCTCATGTCAATTATAAAAAAAACAAAAAGAAAAAAAAGTTATTCAGTGCTGAAAGTTCTCAGAATAAAAGGCTCAAATATCAACTGTAACTGAGCCTACTTACATTCTGTTGAGACCAGATGATTTTCACAGAAATCACAGAAACCACAGAAAGACTAGGTTGGAAGAGACCTCTAAGATCATCAAGTCCAGCTGATGCCCCAACACCTCAATTAGACCATGGCACTGAATGCCACATCTAATCTTTTTTTAAACACATCCAGGGGTGGTGATCCAACCACCTCCCCAGGCAGATCATTCTGGTACTTTATTACCCTTTCTGTGAAAAACTTTTTCCTAATATCCAACATAAATTTCCTTTGGCGCAGTTTGAGACTGTGTCATCTGGTTCTGTCAGTTGCTGCCTGGAGAAAGAGACCAACCCGCACCTGACTACAGCCACCTTTCAGGGAGTTGTAGACAGTGATAAGGTCACCTCTGAGTCTCCTTTTCTCCAGGCTAAACATCCCCAGCTCCCTCAGTTGTTCCTCACAGGGCTTGTGCTCCAAGCCCCTCACCAGCCTTGTTGCCTCCTCTGGACGCGCTCAAGCGTCTCAAGGTCCTTCCTGAACTGAGGGGCCCAGAACTGGACTCGAGGTGCGGCCTCACCAGTGCTGAGTACAGGGGCAGAATGACCTCCCTGGTCCTGCTGGCCACACTGTTCCTGACACAGGCCAGGATGCCCTTGGCCTTCTTGGCCACCTGGGCACACTGCTGGCTCATGTTCAGTTGGCTGTCAGCCAGGACCCCCAGGTCCCTTTCTGCCTGGGTGCTCTCCAACCACACCGTCCCCAGCCTAGAACGTTGCAGGGGGTTTTTGTGGCCAAAGTGCAGGACTCGGCACTTGGACTTACTAAATTTCATCCTATTGGACTCAATTTCACAAATCCTGATTAAATTATGTTAATTTTTATAAATGTCCATGCTTTTTCTTTCTGTAGCTTTTTTTTGTCTCAGTCATTGGATCATGTTATGACTTCTGGCAGACTGAAGAGCCCTCTGTTACCAGGTTTGTGCTTCCTAAGTCATGCTTAAGAACAGTGATCAATGCATCCACTAACCTGCTTCTAATAAGGTAAAAAGATTGAGATCCTTTAAATCTTTCTCTGCACTGCACCTTTTCCAGTTACTTAATTCATCCTTAATTAGGTCTTCCAGGAATCCTCTGCAGCATTCTGATATCCTCCTTGAATTGAGAACACTGTATCAGTATAAGACACTCAAGGCCAGCAGGGACCTCAGGAGGTCTCCACTCCAACCCCCTCCACCCGGCTCAGCCACTGAGTCAGACTAGGCATTATCCCATGGGGGCTGGAGGGAGACAGCACCACCCCCCAAACCACACAGCCCAGCTGTGACTTCTCCTATGGAGGAAAATCTTTCCCTTATCTCCATGTTCTGTCCTTGCTCAGCTTTGTGCCCAGCAGGATACAGGACCTTATCCTCAGGCCTGTCCCGAGCCCCACTGGCATTGCTGCTGGCGCTCTGCCTGACCAGAACACAGCTGAGCAGTGCTTCTGCCCCAGGTGCTTGGGGGGCCTGGTGGACCCTTTCTTCTGCTTATCCTGGTCTCTGTGATGGGCATGAGAACTGCAAAGATTAATTTATTACCATTAGCACACATGCCAGGTAGAGAGTACATCCCTCTTCTCCAATCCTTGATAATTTTTTGTTAATTTTCTCTGCTCAGTCATGTCCCCCTGCAGTAGTGTCCCACCTTATGAATTGCAACTCTCCTGGATGTGGGGTCCACAGCATTTTTTGTCAACTCTTTGGTTTTATTTTTGTATACCCATAGTGAAAACTCCCCACTCTTCCTAATCTAAAGCTCTACCTTTAGAATGAATGAGAATGTGAATGAACTGCACTGTGGAGATGGGCAACCCTAAGATCTCCTTTACATTATGCTGATTTAGCTGCTGTTCTGTGTTAGGCTTGAGGTTCCTACCTTATTCTTTATTTTCTCAATAAAATGGGCATCAGGCATCCTTTTCACTGTGTCTTTATGATGTCTTGCTCTGCTCTCAGTCTACTGTTTGGTGGTGGCAGGACTACCTCTTCCATACCTATGAGAGAAAGCTGATACTCTCTTATGTGTAAACTGATAATCAATAAAACATCTTGTTTTGTCACATGAATTTTGGTCTTGCAGACTTGCCTCTGAGACTAAAGGTGTTGTACAATTACAGTAAATACAAATGGCATTTTCACAGTAAAAGAACTCAGGCACCTCCACAGGGCAGTTGCATCTGCAGTTGTGTTCAAACTAGTTATTCTCTTACCACTTTCCCTGCACCTGTTTTTCGTGCCTCCTTGCTCCTCTCTCTCTGGTTTTAGGTTATGGCTCAGTCCCCCCATGAAAGTTTTTGGTAACAATGTTTTGATCTCTTGGACCACCCTGTATGCCTTCCTAGATAACTAGAAATTTTTCTTGTATCTTTAAAATACAGCCAGTTCTTGAGGTAATCCTGAGGCTTATATGGAGGAAACAATTAGAAATAGCATCCTTACCTGCTAAACATTCTTCCTGACCCTGTCGCTTTCATGTCTTTTTTTCTCTTCCATCTCTGTTTGAGAAGAACAGTCTAGTTTTAATGAGCCCTATCTCTCCTTCAGCTAATGAGAAAATAAAGGATTTTTGTTGTTCATAGCCAACAACTCTTTTATTGGCAGCAACTAGAAGTTGTTAACATACTATATGGTTGAGGGGAAAAAGGTATTGAACAGATGCTTTATATAGATTACAGAAAGAAAGAAGGAGGATATATTGTTTTTTAAAGAGAATTGGTTGGATTTGTGACCTAACTTAAGTTGTAAATTCCAAAGAAATTGGTAATACAATTTGTTGGTGTTTTTAATATAATATTGTCCTTAATGCAGAACTGAAAAATTCCGATATGCATTTACCTTTAGAAAAATATACCTTCGTAAATTCATAGGACAGTAGAGTTTTTCTCAAACTTGGGTATAGAAAGTTCTTCTGCTTTACATATTTTACTTTACAGTGTTCAAAACATGTTTCGTACACAGATGGTGAAAAATTTCAAGCAGAAAGAAAGCAGATCATGAAGAGCCTAAGTAGTGAATAACATTAAAAAAATATTAAAGGGTCTATATTACTACTAGTCAAGAACTAAAAACTGAGGGAGAGTGTTTACAGCAGCTTGGCACACTTTTTTTTAAAAAACTGCATGCTTCTCATCAGTCTTTGTTGTATGTCCTCTACTGTAGCATGTCCTCTTCTTCCACACAAGACCAATTATTTCCAAATGACTGGCCTATCATTCTCCATACCATATGTACTACTTGCATTTATGGATTATTATATAAAAATAAAAGAATTTCCTGAACAGTGTTGTGCTTGTTTTTACAGTATGATGCTCTGACTCAATATTTCCTTTTCATTTCATGTATTTTTGTTACTGAAAATATTTATTTTGCTGACACCGCTAATGAATACACTGCTGTCACATTTCGATGTAAGTTTCAGGGGTCATCTGCAAAGAATCAGGAACAGATTTCTAAATATTTTTTTTAGGCTGCCTGGATTTGTATGCCAGTCATACTGTAAAATTCAGTTGAGGGGTCACTTCTTTTGTCAAATTTTAGGCATGCTGTTATTTCAGGTCTGCAATTTTTTTTTTGGCTCAGAAATGCAGCAGAAATGTTGGCTTGTGAAGGTTTTAACACCTGTAAAAGCCTGTTTCCACGTGGCTAAAGAGGAATAAAAGCACACTACTACTGATTCCCATGCTCATGTATGCTCAGCATGTATGTTTATATGTACATAAACAAGAAGCCTCTCTTTTTACCAGTAACAAAGGTTGCCCTTGGGAAAGGAATAACTGGAAAACAATATGGGACGCCGGATGAATAAGTTTGCTGCACAAAAATTTTTTAAAGAAGATTCAGAAACAACTCATGGTCCGTATCGATGAATTTAGTTGCCTGGAGACCTCATAGCAACCTTCCAGTATCCTTGGGTTGTCTACAAGAAAGCCAGAGAGGGAATCTTCATCAGGAACTGTAGAAATAGGAAAAGAGGCAATGGCTTCAAACTAAGAGTAGGTTTGAATGAGAAAGTTTGAATAGCACAGGAAATAATGCCCCAGAATCTGGGACAGGTACTCGTTAATATGACATTTTCTCTGGGACAAAAGTCTGTGACACAGTGTCTAAACATCTGCAAAGCTCTGAACTTTAACAAGGGCAAGTGCCAGATTGCACACCTGGAATGGGGCAACTCTGGTTGTGTGGATAGAGCGGGGAACAAGAAGCTGAAGAGCAGCTCCATGGAAAGGGACCTGGTGGATGCCAAGTGGAACATGAGCCAGCAGCGCCCTGGCAGTCAGGAGGGCCACCCATGTCCTGGGGAACATCAGGCACAGCATCACCAGCCAGGCAAGGGAGGGGATTGTCCTGCTCTGCTCTGCACTGCGGCAGCCTCACCTCGAGTGCTGGGGGCAGGTCTGGGTGCCCAAAGTGGGGCAACAAAGATGGGGAAGGGCCTAAGGGTGAAGCTGTGGGAGGAGTGGCTGAGGTCACTTGGTCTGTTCAGCCTGGAGAAGAGACAGAGAGACCTCACTGCAGTTACAGTTCCCTTGTGAGGGGAAGAAGAGGGACAGGTACTGATCTCTTCTCTGTGATGACAGTGCCAGGACCTGAGGGAATGTCCTGAAGTTGTGTCAGGGGTGGTTTAGGTTGGATATCAGAAGAAGGTCCTTCACCAAGAGGGAGGCTGGGCTCTGGAACATATTCCCCAGGGAAGTGGTCACAGCACCAGCCTGACAGAGCTTGAGAAACATTTGGACAAAGCTCTCAGGCACATGGTGTGATTCTTGGGGATGTCCTGCACACAAACAGGGAAACTTGATGATCCTGATGGGTCCCTTCCAATTCAGCATATTCTATGATTCCATGATTCTAATACACAAGTGCATCTTGGAACTGTACATTCATCTGTTTTTCCCAATGACAGTTTTTAGCAGAGGAATTGTTTGTCCATTTACAACATATACCATTTCTGTAATATATCAAGTTGCTAAATTATGGATAAAGTTCCAGAAGTAATTTCTTGCTAGGTTGGCCTGAGTGATAAAAGCCACAAAGTCACTTTTGTCACTACTCAGAGGTCATTGAGGCCTTTGGAAAGTGACACTCCTGGACATGCATTAACCAGGATAAGTGTTTGTAAGATTTGCACAGCAATCTGAACAGGTCTCTTGAAGGAGCTGGCTGAGCTTTCTCATCAAAAAAAAATGGATACTATACAGCCTAGAGTCACTCCTGATCACAGCAGTGGAGGACAGTACTTAGAGAATTCATAATGTGTAGCTGGAAAACGTGTACATAATTTGATGGAGAGCTCATCCAGGCCTTGCAACACTGTGCCTGAGGGGATTTTCTATATGCTGGCAGGATGAACTGAACAACTTTGCAGACTCCGTTTGTAGCAACACTCCTTACACCTTAACAATCAAAACAAAGTTGCATTTTTAGCAGAGATATTACAGGAATTATCATATAAACAAATGCAGGAGAAAGACAAGGAACTGTTCAAGCTGTTTTGTTTCTGGTATAAATTTCTCAAATGAGATGACTTTTCTCTAGGGGAAGGCAACTTATTGCACATGAACGTGAATAAGAATCAACTCTTCAGTGCCTGTCACAATCATTTGAGAAATGTCCAGCTTCCTACCCCCATCTTCTTTTTATTACCAGGAAGAAAAATTGTTGAGAGTGGGTTCTGAAACCCAGAGGTTTTGAATGGCTCCTTCTGACCAGTAAGTCTGATACTAGTCCACCCAGGATTACATTAACTGTTGTGGTTTCTTAGGTCTTTGTTGTGGCACATTTGCACCTCAGGAAAGCCTCTAACCTTGAGTGCACTTCTCGGCACAAAAAACGTATACAGAGTTTTGTAGTAAATTTTATCAATCTGTCTTTCTAATCTCCTGGAAGAGAATTGACCTCATTCTGGTTTAACTGGTGTTTACAAGTTCTCTAGATTCAGTATAACTTTCAGGTTTCACAAATGTAATATTTATTCGTTCTAAAGTGCTATACAAGAAAGACTTTAAATAGAACGAAGACTGACAGAGTTCCTTTTCCATGAGTATCTGGATGCCTTTGAAAATTTATACCACTCTCTTTCACTCTTAACTCTGCCATTCCAATTCTATGAAAGTGTCTTTTATCCAAACAAATCTGAGTCAGTTTTGAGGTAAGTTCCCTTAAAAATGCTGAAACCTGAAAACACAAAAATGCAGTATCAACATCCAAATACAGTTCATCTAGTCCCATGTTCCCTTTATTTCCCACTCTTGGAAGTCAAATAACAAGACAAAACTGTTCAGTTTGGTCATATTTTATGTTTAAATACTTGGTCTGGTGCTACAACCAAGCAGATATGGGAATGAACCTCTGTGCCAGCTTAAGCAGTTTCTTTCTGAAGGTTGAGTAAAACCAGTGCTTCTCCTCTGAGGAACTGCTAATAGAAGGAAATAAAAAGTTCTTAAAATTCCCTAGTTCAGTTCAGCAAGTATATTGCCTACAGAAACCTCTATACCGGGAACTGACACTGCATTTCAACTATTTGTTCTTGAAGTTTCTGAACGTTCTTCATATTTTTGTCTTCCATTTTTTTCTTCCATTGGTCAGATTTGTATAAATAAGATGTTGATTAGCAAGGCAGCTTATTATCAGGGAAAAGCAATATGGCACTTGTTAGCTTTTCCGTGCAGGAGATTTGACAAAAGAGTAAAACAGAGCTTAAGTATGATGAATCAAGATTTCAAAAATCTTGAAGACTACATTCTGTAAAATGTTTAAAAATATTGTTGCTTAAATATGAAGTACTTCTTATTTGTTTTCTGCACTTTTAAAATTGGGCAGATGTCTTTAGTCTTTCCTTCACAGATGGGACTGAAAGCTTACTTTGGAAATATGAACTCAAAACAAGGATTTCCCTGTGCCACATGGCTGCAGTAGCAGAGGCTTTAGCAAGATAACATTTTGTGATATTTGTGATAAAATCACACATTTTTCTGAAAGCTTGGCAATTAGTTCCTTTAGTGCGCAGACTTGTATATCAATGTCAATAGGCTGTTACTGAAAATTATCCAGGCAGATAAAATCAGGGAAGATTCATGGGAGACGTATTTAAGCCAGTGGTTTGTCCATCTGACTCCTGCCACTATTTGGAGGACTACGTCTGTCTATTTATTTTTTTTTCCTTTTCAAAGTTTTCTTGGTTTTCTGCTTTCTGAAAGTGGGTTTTACATTGTGGAAAGCATTTCTTCTTTCCTCAGCTCAGCTTTCAAGCCACCTTTACTTTAAATTCTGTCACCTTACAGTAGTGCTTGCTTTTCTTTTGTTGCAGTTACGCATTACCCTGCAAACTTAAACCAACCTTAAATAGCTATGGCTCTGTCTCCTATGTTTTTCTTCTTGAGCTTCTGTGTCTCTCAGCTGTTCATCCATGGCTTTTGTACTGGCTGCCCCTTCCACTCCTTATATTTTCTTTTTTTTTCTTTTTGCATTCTTATTTTTTAGAAAAGTTTATGTCTCGTGTGTGTTCATTGTTGAGCCTTCTCCTGTCTGCCTTCTGTACACTCTGCTGCATCTGCATCTACATAAGGTTATCCTTCTTTACTTAGAGTCATTGCTCACTTGGCCAACTCCATGTCTCTCTGGACTCCTAGTCACATTCTCTGAAATCATTCCTGTAAACACAGAGGTGGTGGGGTTGATTTGTGCTGTAACGTTTTTGGGGGACTTAACAACCCTGGTATCATTCTGAAGATTGCAAGCAGAACTGATGGGGGTAGGGATAGGGAAGCATTAGCTATTTTACTTTTTTACTTGTTTGTTGTGCATTTACCTTGATCTGTCTGTCATGGCTTTTGAAAGTTGAGCAAGATTACAAGAGGTTATGCTGAAACAACCAAAGGACAGGAACAACATCTAGAGATGACCACACCTGGAGTGCCTGGTTCTGGGCATCAGAGAGTCATGGACACACCAGAATAAGTCCAGAGAAGCAGCATAAAGATTATCAGAGGGCTGGAGCACCTCTTCAAAAAGGACAGGCTGAGAGAGTTGGGACTGTTCAGCCAGTAGAAGAGAAGGTTGGGGCTGACCTTGTCAAGATGTATGAATACCTCATAGGGAGGTAAAGAAGGTGTAGGCAAACTCTCCTAAGATGCGCCTAGTGACAGGAGAAGATGTAGTGGGCACAGACCGAAAGACAGGAATATTAATTTAAACCCTTTTTTTTTCCTGTATGGAATTTTGAGAAATGGAACAGTTTTCCCAGAGTGGTTGTGGAATCTCCATCCCCGAAGTCATCTAAAATACAGCTGCATACTTTCTTCAGCAACCTGCCCTAGCTCAGGAAGGGAGCTAGACTAGCTCTTCTTCAGAGATGTCTTTAGTCTCAGTCTTTCTATGATCCAGTAACTTTTCTAAGTATCCTCACAGTGGGATTTATCATGCTTTCAATTTAGCACAGTGAAATTTTCAAGGAAATTTTCTTGCTTCTTCCTCTTGGAAAAGGGGATTTCCAGATTTCCTTGTTACCCTGATCTGCTTTTCAGATATGCTGTAAGTGATTCCTGAGTATTTTTCCAGGGTATTCCAAAACCCTGTACCCACAGTAAGACATGTTTTTAGAAGAAGGGTCCACAGAGCATTTGCAGAAATGTGTGGGCCTCTTCTGCATTTTTTGAAAGCAGCTAAGATGCCGGATTGGTTGGTGATTTTTTTTTTTTAGTCTCATTATTGATAATGTTCCATGTGACAATAACTTCACCAAGAGATACCCAATGAACTTTAAAAAATTTTGAACATAAAGGTTATATTATCAAATGGTGGTTTGAAAGAACTAAATAGGATTATGAAGATTATTCTTCTTTAACAATGCCTTAAATTTTTATCTCCTTATCCCTTTCTCATTGCTTTCTCTCTGAAGACATTATGGTTTATTGTGTCTCCACTAGGTACCTTGCATATGATTTACACACTGAATGACTCTGCTTTCAGAGCAAGGTAATGATATAATATCCCCATTTATATTCAGAGCAGTCAACATTTTCTAGCTCTCTGAATAAAAAAACCACCTGCATTTAGTATACATGGAAAAATGGGAAGGCAAATAGCAGATATAGCACAATCACATAAGTGTAATCAGATAAAATATCACAATATTAGAGCAGATCAGCACCTGATAATGACTTGAATTTTAAAAGGCTGACAAACAGCATGGTCTAAAGCAATCAGGCATACCTCATTCAGAGCTACTTATCCCAGATTTGATTGCTCTTCTCATATGTTTCTGGCAGATTAAACATTGAGGCTTTCTTACTTTAACTCTTCCTATACTGTGCCTCTTTTAGTGGAAAACCACCAGCTTTTTACCTATTTCTTCCAAAGTGAGAAAGCAACAACAAATTAAAGGAGTGTAGGAAGGAGCCCTGCTGCCATGGCTGGTTGCAGTAAATAGAGCCAAGCCCTTCTGCAGTGTGCATGCAGTCACACATCAATCTGTGTCCTCTGTCTCTGCAGCTGCTATCAGGGCTTTGGGATCCATTTCATCTAGTGGAGAACTACTAGAAATTGAAAGGAGGTGTTTTTTTTTTTTCTGGCAATTTCTGGATGAGGGGCTTTTGGGAGGTTTTTTTTTT
>WEKY01050148.1:0-41623 GCA_013390045.1 Picathartes gymnocephalus
GGGAAAAAGCTCAACCCGCTACATAACTATATTGGCCTTTGGAAGAGATTATTCAAGACACCTATAATGAGCTCTTACAGTAGAGAGAGTTAAATGAAATGGAACCATCCAGTGCCTATTTGGAAATTGAATAGAGCCTAGAAGCAACCTAAAAATAGGTCTCGGAATTATGCCTATCCTTTCTTGTACTTGCAATTATAAAGTTATTCTTTTTATGCACACACACACACACACCCCTCTGTGTGCACGCACACACATATATAAATCATTGGAGATGTGAATTCCAAACAGCAGTTTTGGCCTTCTGGAAGCAAAGGAACTAGGGTAGACTGGTACAATTTCATATCATTACCATCTACACCTAAATGGAGCAGTGCTAAAGAAAAAAAAAAGTACTTTTTTCTTAACCTATATGACTCCCTCACTCTTATAAATACATTAAACTTCCAGTTTTGTTTCAGAGCTTCTTTGGTCATATTTGGATTTCCTGCATTACAATGCAAACAAAGTTTATTTGTTCCTAAGTACTTCTTATATTGGATAGATTCTTTGGATTCCAAACCGAAAAAGTAGAACACTGCTTATTTTACCTATACCAAAAGACAAATATGGTGTTGACATAACAAGAAACACCATATATGAGGAAATTTCATTTAGAAAATTTTGCAAGCAATGACTTATATAATTAATAAACATGATGTTAATTTCTAGCAAATGATCATTTTTTTCCCTCTGTGAATTATTGAAGCCAAGGATTATAGGTGGAAGTTTGTATAATATTGAGCATATCATTAGAAACTAAAGATTTTGTTAGCACTGGAAAATCACCTGTTGTGGTGTCAAACTTAATATACTACGTAATTATGGCTCCACTACAAATTTAAAGTGCTTGAAAATGAAAAATGGTCTCGTGGAACAGAATGCATGTGTGCCTCAAACACTGATTACTCTTAAAATACTGTGTAAACCTGCGTTTAGGAGATTTAAGATTATCACTGGCCTTGGACAAACAGAGAACAATATTTTTTCATTGCTTTGAGATAAGAGTTTGGAGAAATGCAGATAAGCAGATGATCAACTGACATTCATATTTTTAAGGAAGGTGAAATAGATTGCATGCCACAGGAGAAGGTTAATGTCAGTTAACCAACACTAAATGATGGTTCCCCTCTGAACTGAAAAAAATACATCCTGATGAAAAAAATCAAACCAAACCAAACCAAACCAAAAACACAAAACAAAATAAAAAGCCACAAACAAGACAAAACCCAAACAAAACCCAAACAAACAAAAAAGAAATAACAAAAAAACCACAAAAACAAAAACAAAAACAAAAACAAAAACCAAACAAAGCAACGAAAAAAAAACAAAAAAAAAAAACCCAAAAAGAAAAAGGAGATAAGTATCTGTTAATATTTCCATCCTGGCTAATTAGAGTTTATCTTTCATAAAACCCATGGAATTTGGTTTTATTTTGTTAGTCTTTGTGTTACGGTTAATTAACCAGGCCTAAGTCAGCCACTGGACAAAGGGAATCAATAGGATTAATTTTTTTACCAACAAAACCATTTACTTTTCATGTTCTGTCTACAACTTAATAGAATTTTTTAGCAAGCAAAATTTATTTGGTGAAGACTAGACATTTGGAAAATTGAATTTTGATTTAAATTCAATCCCACAGTGTAAAACTTCTCATGTAGTTACAAAATTGCTTTGTAATAGGCCAAATCTATGCTTCCAACTGGAAGGATTTTTCCTTAAAAAAGGCTGGTTTTAACGATACTATAGTAGATGTCTAAATGTGATGTCATGATGTCTTCCAAAACTGACAAATCTGTGTTGACAAAATTAAAAAAGGATTTGACAGACAATGATAAGCAAGTAAAAATGATAAGCAAGTAAAAATGACCAGAAAACTTGCAAATCTACTACGCTTGCATTTTTCAAAAGCTGAGTTAGAAAAATTAGGCCATGGAGGAGTAAGGGAAAGAGGAAAATGAAGGACATACTCAGCTACCATACCGGTTACTATTCCATACTATTAGAATGATTGATGCTACTTTGAATATGACTGTGGAAGTCATAATCAAAACTTTTTATTATCGTGTTGCTAGACAGTAATTTATGTAATTAATGTTGAAGTGCAAGAAATAAGTAAGGGATGTTCTGGAATATAGTTTTGTTGCCTGTGAATTTGTTATGGATTTTTCACTCTAAAGTAATGAATGTTATGCTTCATAATTCAGTTTTCAGAGGAGATGAAGTAAAAAGATGATATAAAATATGAGGGACAAAGTATTTGAAAGAAGTGCTTACACAACATGGATAATCACTCTGTGATATTTTCTTCAAATATAAGCAAGATGGATTCATAACTGAACAAAAAGTTATAAGACTTGAAAAGCTCTAAATTTCAAGGGAAATCTTGTAAAGATTTTGCCATATTGATGAAAACAAAGGCTTAACTAGTGTAAATGTGTTAATTTTTTTCATTGATGCATGTAAATTTACTGAACAAATTCAATTCAATTATTAAAATTGCAAATGTATTTAAATCAATGTAGTTTAACTGTACTTCTAGAGAAACATCCTGATCTATTGTTGGTGAGATTCTGTCCCGTTATCCAAAGGTCTTTTGCAAAGTTTGGTGGAAAGAGCATCTGTTCCTTCTTTAAGAGTATCTGGTGAAGGAGCTTTTCACTGAAATAAGTGATAAGAGGAAAAGGAAGAAGCCATAAACAAAAATATACAAGGACACAAATCTAATAGATGATGGCGAACCTCCAGCTATCACTTCTGTTGCAGTGATATTGATGAAGAGACACTTCCTTTAAAAAAATTAAATAATTTTTTAAAGGAAAGCTAATTTACCTTCCACAGCTCTGGACAAGATGATAAATCGCTGTCTCAATGGTGACAGGAGTTTGATTGCAATGACACCTTCATCTAGATCAAATGACACTTCCTTGCAATGTCTTCCTAGCAAAATCATGTAATCAACCTTCCAAACAGCTCTATGTGATCCCTTCAAGGAACTTAAGATCCCATTCTTTTTTCAGTATCTTAAACAATGTACAAAACCTATCCTACCTAACTTGACTATGTATAGAAGAAGGCTGTTGTATATGATCGTACCTGCACTTCCTGACTACTTAAAAGGACCTTATCTGCATACAGTTCAATAAGTTCTGCAGAAGGATGCCATAGGCTAGTCTCTAGGATGGCCTCATTTTCTACACAAGAAATCAACACAATGAAAACAAGGTGCCTTTTAGTTAGTCTAGGCACAATAAGAATTGGGGAAATATCTGTGTCTGTCCAAATTTTCCAGTACCAGCCTGTCCGTGAACAATTATAAAAAAATTGCAGCGTGATTAGACAGTGTTTCCTTTTTAGAAGAGTTAACTAGAGAAATAATGCTTAGAAAGGAGTAAGAAATGTCAACAGACTGTACCAAAAATGGGCAAAAGATAATACTGTTCCACTGAGTAGAATGGTAGTATACAAAGTACAAATTGGCTCCTTACTTTTGTTCCTCATTACATTTTTTTGTGATATCTCAACTTCTATTTCTATTTCGTGTTTAGATCTTTTTCTACAATCTAATCATTCACCAGAAGTACAGCTATGTAATGGCAGTGAATTGGAGGCATGAGAAATGAAATTCCTTAGTCATTGTAATTTATATGACAGCAAAAAATAACTGCCACTTTACAACATTTTGTCTTTTTCTTGCAATGTGGGCTAGTTCCCAGGATGATGCCTACAGGGTTAATAAATATTAGTCCCTAGAGTTCTGTCCATTTTCTAATTTCTATGCTTACATATATTCTTGTTAAATTTTGCTTTTAGTTGTACATGGACATGGTTTTTTTTTGCATTTTCTGATTAGACAATGCATTTTATGGATCTGTGATGTTTTTAAACTCCTGTACATACCATGAAGAATTTGATAAACTGGTTCTATTATTATATTCTATATATTCACATATATTGCTTTATTTTAAAGGAAGGACAATCAAAAATTTCATTCTAGTTATTATTTTTGACAGCTTTATATTGTAATTATAAAACAATTTCTAAATGTTCTCAAACTTCAGAAACAAAAGACCTCTCAAGTTATTCAAATGAACACAGGAATACTTATTCAGAGAGTACAAAAACTCCCAAAGCATAAAAATCTATATGTAAGCTACTCTTGCTGTTGATGGATAGGGAGTATGTGTCTGAAAACTTGTTTGTTTGTTTTTCTATTGGTTTGTTTTGTCAACTAAAATATTCCTGTTGACTGGGAAAACATTAGTAAGTAAGCAGATGGTCATTTTGATTACTAAACAGTAAGAAGTGTAAAAGACACTAGAGCTTTATGTGATGTTCATAATTTCTCCCCATTGAACAAACAGTAGTAAACAATATGGTTAACTATATGGCATATTTATGAACAGCAGAATCTTAAGAATTAAGAAGATTTTTAACTTTTGAGGGATTTTTTTTTATTCACTTAGTCACAATTTACTTTCAAATGCTCAAAACAATATAATGATAAGTAAAAGATGTTCTGAGTCTTTAATTAGGTCTTAATGATTGCACGAAAGACAGACTCAACTGTTTGCAGTGCAATAAAGCTTACTAAAATTACAGCATTTTTTCCTGCTCACATATTCCTGTGGGTTAAGAAAGATGTAATGAGAACTATCAGATAGAAAAACTTTCAAAATTAATGCCAGAAAAATAAAAATTAGATTGTTCCTAGATTTTCATGAGAAGAGATATGTAAAAGGACAAATATTCACCTTCATTTTGTATAGTGCAAAAATATATACAGAAATCCCATGCTCATTTAAACAGAATAAATTATTCTCCTGTATATAAATTCATGAAATACTATTTATTCAAAGATTTTTAATTTATTGCCAAACAAATTCCTCATGCCTACTAAAGAATTTACAGCTTGTAAACATGCAAAGGGAGTACCTTTTGAATAACAGTCCTATCATGTGTGTTGTACAAGAGAATGCGGAAAGAAATGCTTTAAAAAGCAGCCTGTCATTACAGTCTTTCAGTATTTTAGCTGGAATACTTCAACAAATGTCTTCATCTGCAGTGTTGCTTCTTTAAATGCAATTCAATAATTACATCTTATGGGACACGACTGCTATTCTGGAAAACGTTTTTGAGTCTCCAATACTATTTTTGGCTGGAAAAAAGTATTTTGATATATGATTGAGAGAATCAAAGCTATTTAATGAAACAAAATCTGGTTCTTCATCTGGCAAACCGTCGATTAACAGACATTATGTGACACATAGCTCTGGTGTTCCCTGTGGAGTCTCTCCACTGACACTTTTCTCAGAAGACAAATAAAAAAAAGGAAACATTTGGCCAAACAGAAACAGTTTATCATAACAGTAAATAAAAATTTATAGAAGTTGAAACCAAGAATTAGTGGTAGTATTGACCTGGTATTTTAAAACATATTACTCTTCTTGTAATAAAAATAGGCTTGGTGGGATTATAACTTTTGTTCCATTGTTTGGGTTTTTTTCCTTCTATCTTCTTCATCTAAGATGAGCGATTTACAGAGAATTATCTGAACAAGTAACTCAGATGTACAGCTCTACACAACAGGTGTTCTATCTCAAAATAAATGTCCTTCCTCAAAACACATTATTCTGAAGACTGAAAAATCTGTATTCTAGGTTCCCAGTACTAAGTTTGTAAAATCCATTTCAACCAATCTTGCCACAAGCTCAAAGCTGACATTTAGAACAATATATATTTAGCTGAAATATAAATTTAGCTGAAATCACTATGGTGATTTCATACTGCAATTAGGTTAACCAAAATTCTGGAATGAGAACTTAGTCTTGTCTGAAACAGCAGCCCGCTATAGATGTAGTGCCATTATGCTGCCATAGCATAGATACCAATAATCCATATTCCCTATGGTGATGATTCTTAATCTTTTCTCTTTCCTGAGGGGTTGGTTGGTTGGTTGGTTGGCTGGATTGATTTTTTTCTGCATCTCCTTTGCTGATGGATGCATGCTGTCTCTGAGACTGATTCTCCACCCACCACTGTTTCTGCAGAGAGCTGGGCTCTCAATTCCACAGTAGACCACCCTGGCAAGGAAGATGAGCAAGTAAAATGTAGGAAAGATGTATCCACAAGGCCATATTTAGCTATAGAATGGCATATGCCTGCCGAGGGGTGACTAGAGCATTCCCACACAGGAGTGTGATGCGGAGCTATGGCATCGTCTGTCAGCACTCTTTCTCCCCCAGGATAGTCTATAAAACACTTAACACCTTTTCACTCCCTGAGACACGTAGACAGCCTTGTCCTGGCCACAGATCCATGTTTATGAATGTCATGACAGATCATCCTCATGGAAGATGCAAATACACTTTTCCAATAATCATATTTTCTATCAGTTAAAGAATTTTGAAGATTAGTACAGTTTATGTCAAGGCCTTTTATGCATCCTGGACTCTTTATAATATGAGATCTTTTACAAAAAGATTATTTAATAATAAATGTCATACTGAAATTCCATACTTCATAAAATATTGTCTTGGTTATCCTCTTTCTCTTTATAAATTGTTAGTTAACTTTCCAGAAAGTAATCAGCTGGTTTTTCAGCTGAAAAAAAGAAAAAAGAAAAGAATAGAAAATAAATAATAATAATAATTTTTAAAAAGCAAGTCACGAGGGAATATATTTTTTTAAATTAAACGCCTGAAGTTTGTAATTTGCTATCTACTTGTCATTCACTTCAGTATTTTCTTTCCGTCAGGGGCTAAGAAGGCAATGTGGCAGGACTGCTGGCATGTGATTGTTTATGTTTCAGCAGAAAGAAGATAACTCTGACCAACGGAATTTCACATCATGATTATTTTATTGCTACTGACTAGGTTCTACAATTTGTGGCTTGGCAGCAAATGAATATGGGGGCATACCTTAACATACAGCAGATGAATATTGCTATATTTTATTTTAAATGTCATATTCTGGCCACCTAAATCTCATTAATATAATGAACAAAACAAATATGTTCTTAAAATTTTGAAGATTTTTCTCTTTTCCTCTGGGGCTTGATTTTTATGTGATTTGGGCTTGTTTCATAACCATAAAAACTCTTTCCAGTTGAGTATTGGACAAAAGCAAATTTCTATACCACTGCTAATCGTCTAGAAAATATGTAATAAAGGTACCTAAAATTATTGTCAATTTTCAGAGGAAAGTGAAGAAGGCAAATACATTTTTAAAACGTATTTTAACACTGCTTAAATGCAATACCTGTTGCATAAATCATGAAAACAATTTTTAAGGGTAGAACACTTTTTTATTATTGCTTGTAAAAGCATATTGCAGAAAGCAACCATAAAAATGATCAAATGAAAGTGAAATCAGAAGGAGTATTACTGCTGCTTTATTTCAAAAATCAAAAATAAAAACAAACAAAACACCAACCCTCATGTTGTTGTGGGTTGAAAAAGTAATTTTTTACCCATAAGGAACTTGACTGCTTCCTGCAGATACGACAGAGCCAATTACCTGGCTAGTTTTGAGATGGACACTGTTTAGCCACTTAAGAAGCTAAGTACACCTCTGTGATTCTCCGTTTAAGAAAAGAGAATCCCGGGAATTGCTCTCTTGCTTCCGGCTTTCATAGAGGTAACAAGGGCCCCTGCCAGCTCTGCGGGGCAGGGCTGAGCTGGGCCAGGCAAGGTCCACTCGGCCGGGCCGGGCGCGGCAGAGATCCTGCCGCAGCTAAATCCTGGCCTGGCTGCTGAATCCTGCCGCAGCTAAATCCTGGCCTGGCTGCTGAGATCCTGCCGCAGCTCCCCCGCCTCCCCCACCTCCCCAGGAAAAGTTTGCAACAACTCCGGCCGCTGCCCACCAGAGATCATGTATCAACAACAGAGCCTGGGAGAGATCACAACTCTCTCAATACAGAAGAAACCAACAGGGAGACACCGAGGTCAGTGAAGAAGAACCGTACCACATAGATGGGAGAAAGAGAAAATGCTTTAAGTTGAAATTCTTGTGTAAGGCCATGGTAATGGACTATGATATTAGACTATTCCTTGTAACTCATATATGCAACCGGGGGGATGCAGCATTCTAACTGCAGCCCGAGCAAAGGCACTCCTGCTGAAGCAAGCAGATTTTAAAATAACTGTGGTCTAGTGGGGTACCTTACCACAGAGATGGCGGAGATGAGAATCCTTGCTCCAGAGAAGTAACTGTGGTTCAGTGGGGAACCTTGCCACAGAGATGGAGANAGAGAAGTAACTGTGGTTCAGTGGGGAACCTTGCCACAGAGATGGAGAGATAAAAAGCCCGTGCCCCAGGGATAGATAAAAGAGGGTTTTTACTCCCAGAAATAGAAGAGAACCCTTGCTCCAGGGACGGGAGAAGACTTTGTTTCTAGAGATCTCGAGAGAAAAGAGAAACTCTTTACTTTTCTACCAAACAACTCATCCTTAAAATAGTACCCCAGTAGACGGATGAGCCCTCGAAAGCAGTTACAGGAAGAACTGTGTGTCGATGGAAGGAACTTTGACACTGCGAACAGATTTCCTTTCTGGGAGGCTGATTCGCTGTGGTATTGAAACCACGAAAGAACTGTGGTCTTGTGGAAAGTCTCCATGACATGACAGGAGACATTCCTCTCCATAACTGAACTGATGTAGGACCATTTTTAAAGGTGGTAAACTGACTGAAAGTCTCAGGTTTTATCCCTTTACATTGATGGTGGGAAATGAGGTAAGGGAAGAAGATATGTCTAAAATTTTTATTCTAATTTTTATTATTTTCTTTTAATTCTGTTAATAAAATTATATACCTTTAAAGTTTTGACCCTGCTTTGCATTTCTCCTAAACTTTATCTCACAACAGACAATGAGTAAATAAGTTTGGTGGGTGCACTAGTGTTAGGCCAAAATACTCAACCCACTACATTAAATCGATTACCTCGTGTGAGGATGGCAAACTGAAACCACTACACATGTTTGCCTCAAGCATAACGAATTTGGCAAACAGATTTGTTTTCACTTCTGTACAATATTTGTTTAATGCTTTTTACTAATGAATGTGTATTTATGAAAAGGCAGTATATCATTCAAAAATAAACAGAAGCAAGCTTTGGCAATGTACCAAGGCTGCATGCCATTTATTAATCTCTTGGATAAATGCTGCTTCATTTTAAAGCTAGGAATTAATTAATTGCATTCTGTGCCACCTATAGAGATGAGATACAATTTATAGAAAATACTCTCATAGATAAATGAATATGCATCTCTAATTTTTTCCTTGGGAAAGGTTCCTGGCTGCAGTCCTCTAGCTAGCGGAACATTCAGTTTTCTGTCTAAGAACGATATCACACTTCTTTCCTTCCAGTTCATGGCACTTGAATGTCATACCCTTCATGAAAGCAAAGGATGCAAAGCAGTTACAAATATTTGTGAAGATAATAGCAGGCAATATCTCTCTTCCCTGCAAGTTGCAAATACTAATATATTCACCAATTATGGCTCGCAACAAAGAGAAAATTGCACTTCTGTACCTTGAGACTAGAGCTGTTTTATTACTGCTGCATTTTATTCAGGATGGTCTAAAACAGGTTTAACTCTAATGAACAGCACAGGCCAAGTTTTCAACAGCTTTAAGCCTGCTGGGCATATAGTGGCACTCCTTTTCTTTATACAAATACTGTCTTCAATTCTCTGTAGCAACCTGGGGCAGTGTATGTGTGGAAATACCACTGTAAGTGGAATATCTGTTAGACAAAGAAGGTCATTTCAATGTTGATGATGTTTGAACTTGGGAGCTCTACACCTGTCTTCAAGAACAAATTTTTGGGGATGTAATTGCTCTTGCAATACAATTTGATTACTTTTCCCGCACAGGATTTTCTACTACTTTCTAGTAGTTATTTTAGTTACATCTTCATTTTATTCAATTCAGCATCAATGGAACAAAGTATCTGTCACCTTGTTAGTCAAATATCCTTCATTTTTTTCATGCTGTTTGTATGAAACTTTGTTCAAAATCAATTACATGAGGACATAATTTTTCAAGGAGAACTACCTGTTTATTTTAAAATGTATCATGATCTATTTGACTTCTGTATTCTTCAGGGCTGCTGATTACCAGCACAAGAAAATCTTGCTGCCATAGCTTCTTTTGCACACTAGAAACACTTGCTTACTGTTTTTGTTGCCAAGTATTGCACCAATTCCAGTGATATGATAGAAAAATAGACTGCACGATGTATTGGAATGAGTTTTGGGAGGAAAAAGTGACATAGTAATTTATTACACACATTTTTAACTGTGATGGTGTAAAAAATCTTAACCAACTGTTTACATTGTAGCTATCTATCTGTCTGGACTTAAAATAAAGCCATTGGTAAAGTTTAAAAATATGTTCTCATAATAATCGCAACCTTACATTTTAGTCTTCAATCTCTTTGTCTCTATATTGCTAAATGCATTGTTATTATATAACTTGGACTTCTTATGCATGATAAAACCAAATCTGTTAAAAATAATGAGCAAGATTTCTGATTCTGGTATATGTTTAAGGAATAAATTCCTTTTTATCCTTAAAGACTTTGGTTCAAGTCCAGTTCACATGGTATCCACTGAAGGTAATTATCTTTGAATGATTAATGAGGAATGAATTGGTAGTCTCAGTCCATTTCCCAGCACAAATCATGAAACTCAACATCAAAACTATTGTTAATTAATAATGCCAGCACAGAAACCAAGGTCTAAATGTTCTTGAATGGATCACTATTTTAAGTTCTGACAGAGTACTGCCAGTTTATGACTGAGGCATTTCTGGATTTGCATTGGCTCTCCTACTCTTACGGTAGCTGCATTTGCTTACTTCAGACTGACATGTTTCTTAACCACTGGCTTCCTATTTTGTTTATTTTTCATTCTGAACTATAGATTGCATTTTTATTTTCAGTGTGTTTACAGATGCTGTAATAAAAAAGCATATGGCACATGTTGTATACAAAGAAGACTTTTGTAGACAATTGTGACCAGTATCTGGCTATTTCTTTATTTATATTGTTATATAAGCCTTTATTAAGCAGGTGGACTCCAGATGCAGAGTACCTAGTGGTTCAAGAAATTGATAGAATTAAGGTGAATTATCCATTCTGTGCAGTCCCTTCATATGGATTAGATTACTCCTGGTTCTCTCTGCATCTAAGTTTCCTACATCAGAGAAGAGAGAAATTATTTAAATTCTGAAATATTGAAAGCCTCTTTCAAATGTAGGCCAAATGAGACTTTGAGGAGAAATAAATTAGTTAAGGAACTAAATATTCAGTTTTCTTGATATATTTTTTTATCACAGCTCTTTGGACCTACACACAACAGTGGAGAGAGGAGGGAAATATTATTGCAAATATGTTTGGTATCATAAGCAAATTCATATTCACAGGTCCAAACAGTCTAGGAGATTATGTTCTGTGGGTATCTTACTCTGGGATGCAAATTTTGACTTGAAGAAGGCTGACACTGTTTTGATCTCTTTCATCTGGAGTTCCTGGCCTGAATGCTGTACTTTCTGCATGTGTCACAAAACCCTCATGGGAAGAGGAAAAAAAAACAATGCACGAGAAAACTTCAACCCAAAACACAAAAAAACCCGCAGCCCAAACTGCTGCAGCTTTCACATTCAGCACAAGCTTTTATGCCTTAGGACAGAATAAAGGATATGTAACTCATTGTTAGATTGTAAGAAGATTAAAAGAAAGCACTCCACTGAGAACCTGTATAATAATGGCTCCAAGGACACACAAGGAATTTGTTCCACATGTACGCATCAGGGTTTGTTAATTTTGCTGTCACCCACAGGGACTATTCTCCTTCAGCTGGTATTTTAAAGAAAAATTATCACAGACAAGGAGTCTGAGTCTTATTTCTCATTTTGAAGAATAAGTTAATAGCAGATCACACACAACGTTTATAGAATTTGTTTACTGAGAAGAAATTTGGTATAATTTTCAATTGGAAATATAAAAATATATGGTATTTCCCCTTCAGTGAATTCACTGCAACTCAGCAATTTGAGTACTTTGTATGTGGAGACAAGTGTCAAAGGGGATGTACAACAACATAAGAATATCAGTGTCGCACTTGAATGAAGCTTCCTGGTATATCATCCATGACACATCATTTATTTTTGAAAATTCTCAAGACACAATCTTAAAAGTAGAAATATATTTGAGGGGTTTTGTGATACTTTTTCTCTTTTGTACTACTTCCAATGACCTACAAAATTTTCTCTGTTAGCGTGGAAGAGAAGAAATTGAAAGAAAACTATAAAGTTTAAAAGCCATTCTGAGAGGCAGAAGAAACAAAGAGAATGGGTTCATTTATCAACACTGTGTAAAGTGTAAAATGCATAGCAGGAAAGGGAAAAAGAACTTAGGAGAGATTTTGAAGGAAATGATCCTTTTGAGATATAGCTGCATAGCTTTACAGAAAAACAACATATACATATTGTTTACTGGTTTTGAGTTGTCTTTTAATTCCTTCTTTAAATTTACTGCTAAATTTAAACAAATTCCTTGTTTAAATGCTTTATAAAATTAAGATTAATTTAAGATATCAGGAAGGGATGGTTATTGGCTATTTCATGTATCTCCAGGTAATTTTCCCAGAGTAAGTAGAACATCATTATACAAACCTTAAAAAATACTAGTTAGATCATTATTAAATCACAAGGATTTCTTATTATTTCTATAACAACAACCAAAAAAAAAAGCAAAGAGAGATTCTGAATAGATATATATTAGCTTAATGGAAGAGAGCTGTTGTTAGATTAACACATATTAATGATTTAATCTGTGTATATAGATTCTTATCAGGATATTGATGTATAACTAGCAGGGAAGTGGTTAAACTAGAGAAGATAATATTCACAGTTCTACGTTATATCCACCTGTTTCTGGATTTGATTCGTCTGTGAACTCCTATTAAACCTGAATTCCAAAAGGAAGGACACCATATTCAATAAGGAAGCCAAGAGTATCTACTTGGTTTTATTTTATTTATTTAGGAAAACACTATTAAATTTCTGTATATATACAGTGCGTGCAGGGTTAGACTTTGCTGGATCATTCACTGTCTTCAATGGAACAGGGGAAGAAAATAAGATGAAAAAGCCTATGGGTTCAAATAAGCACAGGGCAATCACTTACCAGTTACTGCCACAGGCAAAAGAAGACTTGATTTTGGGGAAAAATAACTTACTACTAATTGCAAATATAGTGGGGCTGTGCTTTAGAAATGTGCTGAAAACTGTTGGTAATTCAGGGATGTTTTAGTTATTGCACAGAGTCAAGACCTCTTCTTCTCTCACCACCCTTCCAGTGATGAGGCTCAGGGTGCATAAGGATTTGGGAGGGGACACAGATGGGACAGCCGACCCCAGATGACCAGAGGAATATTTCATACCATATGGCATCGTGCTCAGCATTTAAAGCTGGGGGAAAAAAAGGGAAGGTAGGGGTGGGATATTTATAGTGATGTCACAAAACCATTATGCTTCATGGAGTCCTGCTTTCCTTTAGATGGCTGACCAACTTCCTGCCTATGGAAAGTATTGAATTCATTGTTTGTTTTGCTTTGCTTGTGCATGCAGCTTTTTCTTTACCTATTAAACCGTCTTATCTGAATCAATGAGTTTTCTTACTTTTCTGATTCTCTCTCCCATCTCATTGAGCAGGGACTGGGGTGACTGGGACAGGACGGCGTGGCATGGCGTGGCCTGGCATGGGTGAACAGCTGTGTAGTTTTCAGTTGTTGGCTGATGTTAACCATGATAGGTTGTTACTCCAGCATGAGTTTCCTTTCATGGGATACAGTCCTTCAAGGACTTCTCCATCATGGACCCTTTCTGAAGATTCCCATGCTTCAAGAACTGCTCCAGATTGAGTCCTTTCCATGGAGTGCAGTCCTTCAGGAATGGACTGCTCGATTGGGTCCCGCATGCATCACCAGACTTGCCAGCAAGCCAGTTCCAGCATGGGCTCCTCTCCCTGGGCCTAAGCTTCTGACAGGAGCCTGCTCCTGTGTGGGCTATCCATGGTCTACGGCTTCCTTCAGGCATCCAGATCTGCATGGTGCCCTCCACAAGCCGTAGTACGGATATCTGCTCCAATATGATCCCCCATGGGCTGCAGGAGGATAGTCTGTCTCATCATGCACTTCATCACAGGCTGCTCAGGTGTCTGGAGCAGCTCCTTCCTCTCTTCTGCACTTATCTTGGTGTCTGTAGGACTGTTTCTCTCATGTTTTTCCTCACTTCTCATTCCTTAAATACACCGTCCCTAAGATGTCACTCCCTTGGCTGTGGGGCTCAGCCAGGTCCTGTGGCTGGTGGGTTGGAGACAGATAGAACTTTCTGCATGGGGCAGTCCCAGATCCTCCTTGCCCTTGCCCGGGCCTGACAGAGGCAGGCCTGGGCACCTGCATCCTATAAAAGAAGTAAGAAACCATATGCTAATAAAAGGAAACTAAAAAATAAAACTTCTGAAGGTATCTGAAAACAACTTACCATCAACCACCAAGATGAGAAATTTGAAACCAAATCCACTCGTGTAGCTGGGAACCTTGCACACAGCAGCTCCTTATAACCTTTAGGGGGTAACTGGCTGTCATTATGGTTTTTAGGTGATTAGAGCAGAGCCAGTAGGAGACTGACTTGTTCAGAAAACCATAGGGAAAACACTTGAAAAGATGATTTGTTTTGAAAGAGCTCAGTGTAAAATAACCAAGGAAAAAAGCTAATAATTTCTATAGCTTTCAGCTTTTCTCACAGGCATCTGATTATAAACTTACGATATTGTTAATATGCTGGCGCTTTTGCTATTGATCTTCAACAACTGCTGAAAAATTACATTACAAAGTTTTTAGAATCCTACTGATTTCAATTTCGCTCTTAAATTCTTCTGACAGGCTTTTTATCTCAAAAGGAAATTAATGGACCTTTTTGAAAATATTCTTCCTTGTTTGCATTGGTGTTAGCTGTGATTATTTCACTGTCTAGACAAAAAAAAAAAATCTTCTAACGTGACCAAGGGCTGTTCCCTAATAGCCTTTTTTTGAAGTGTGCATGAAGAAGGAAAGCTGGAATGAAATATCTCCAAAAGTACAATGATGCATAACAAAAAGAAATCTTAATTTCAGGAGCACTCTCTGAAGATAGTGAGAAAGTTTATTGTATAGCAGGTTGGTTGAAAGAGAAGAAGATAAAAAATTAAAAGCTGACATGGGTGACAGGGAAAAAGAAAAAACTGTACTTTTTGTGTTTGGGTCTTATTTATATGTGTTATTTCAGGACTGAGATATTATAGGCAGAAAACAAACGTATTCTTCACAGCCATTCTATTGATACTCCCAGGTGAGTCATTTCATCTTTTATATAGTCCTGCTGATAAATCAATGAAGTTCTGCTTCAGCAAGTCAATATACACTGACATGTTGCAATTAAGTTTTAGATCATGCTATAGAAATGCACATGTTGGAGGAATATTGAACCAGCATTTATAAGGAAATGAGTAGACATGCATGAAATACATAGTTCCACACACATCATCAGATAAAGGTGTCCTCAGTAGCTAAACTATATATTTTCTTATAACTCTTTAGTGAATTTATGTTAAAAAATATCAATATTAATAGAGTTATGAAAAAACTCTAGGTCCCCATTATCCCCTGCCAGCAGTCTGTGATAGTTAGTTCTCACATAACTCTCCTCTAAGCAAATGTGAAATGTGATGGTCGTTCATAGTGCAGTCATTAACATTTGCCAGCTGTTGCACTATTATCTATTACATCCAAAAATTTTTCATGTCACAACCAGTAGTTTTTCATATCTTATTCAGTCAGCCTTATATCATGCTAGTTCATAGTCAGTGGCTCACTTATTTGCCTATCTCTGTAGCCTAATATTCACCTTTATTGGGTGTAGAGGTCATGTGAAGTTCATAATACAAATAATTAGCCAAAAAGAATGCAAAGCATACAAATTCCATTACTCTAGTCTCAACAAGACAGTCTATAGTTTCACCACAGCATAGAACATTTCTTATTGCCAGCTTAGTGAGAAAAGTAATTTTTTGTCTTTACACATTAAAGCATATTAAAATATACCCAATATCCATCTATCTTAACTCCAACAATACCTTTCTGTGGTTCATCACAAGAATATCAACTGCAGCTATCACACTGTTTATGATATCTGATACTTCCACAAAGACAAGTTCTTTCTCAGCAAGCAGAACCAGAGATGTCCTGTAGTGTATGCAGCAAAATTGTTTTTATTGTTTATTTAGCTCATGCAGTAAACAAAACACTGAGTTCTCAACTAAAACCTCAGGCTGTGAAAGTCACTTTACAGTTAAGTTCACAGCTAAGTGCTGTTCTAATACTTATGCCTTACTGTAAATATTCTCTAACTACCCTTTTATTTCCAGCAGTTTTACTCTAAATTTTGCCTATGCTTATGCCATAGATCTCATTACTCGTCAAATAAAAAAAGCATGCAGAATAAAAATTTATTAAATCATTGTTGAATATCTACTATTTTGATGAAATGATGTAAAAAATAAATAAAATCAATATTTTTCCTATTAAAGCAAAAATACATAATTTTATATAGAAGTATTTTTGACTGTTTTCTTTACATGTATATCTTCAGCAGTACCTAAATAAAACTTTGCATAAAACTTCTTTTGTTCTTTTTGTTGTTGGCATCATGATTGGAAGAGAAAGGCCTCATTAAAGAAAAGAACTACCTTCCCCAGTTCTCTTCTGGGCATAGACTACAAACCAGTAGTCAAGGAAGGCTGCTTGCTTTCCCTCCAAACAAGAGTCTGAGAAAGTACTAGTGGTTCTGGAGAAAAGTGAAAGAATTTACCATCAAATTATCACAAATTATTAGACTAGATCTCTGCTTCCCCATCTGTGGAAAATGTGGTATCTGAGACTCAGAATGGTCCAAAGATCTATTGATGTCTTGTAAGAAAAGTTCAGAGACGTGGCTGAGTCTACACAGGTATTTGAGTCATTGAGAAACTAAAGTCAAAGTTACAGCAAACAAAGACTTGTATCTGTGATTTTCAAGTATCTTTCTACATATAGCAAGTAACATGGTTTAAAACAGATTGGGATTTGTAATCTGTGGATTTATTAACATGATTTATCAATGCAATTCATCAATAGTCAGTGAACTATACATCCATGATCAATATGAGCAATAAGGTAAATGCCAATACTATAAGCTGGCAAAATATTAATAAAAACTTACAGTTTTCTAAAGCCTCTTCTACAGCTGTCTAGAAATTATTTTTATCACTATTCTGTTCCAGTGATTTGTCCAGTTACATCCAAATTTCATATAATTTATAGATGTGGTAAAAACTCTTCTTCACTTTCATTGCATAGAAGGTTTTAAGAATAGTCATTTCCATAGCGGGAAGTGTGAGAGGGGGCTGAGTCTACAGTGAGTGGTCAGCATCTCAAAAAATTTGCTGGGAGAGAGGTGATGAAAATGATAGCTTCTAATTTCTTGCTCCAGAATAAGATTATAATATTTTTTGCATGTTGCTAACACACCTTGTTTTTTCTTCATTGTTCTACAAGTCCATCTTGCATCTGAATTTACTCTGTATCAAATTCATGGCATTTTATATATGTTAATGTTAATGTAAGTAATGCATGAAACAATTTAATATAAGTGGAAATAAACACTAACCATCTATTTATCTAAGTGCATTCAGGTAATTTATCCCTTTTCCAGGTCAGGAAATAAAATAAATCTAAAGACACCAGAATTGGAACCAGGGGAAGGAGTTTTTGGATTCAAGTATTTTTTTCAATCTATTTCATGATCTGAAAATATTTTGCAGAATAAAAGCCAGATGAAGTTTAAATCAGGAGTGAGGTAAAGAGCCAAAAGGCACTTACCTTTAAAATTTTTAGACTTATAAAAATTCAAAATAAATTGCCTGTCTCCTCGAGTAGAATTCAAAACACCATCACCTTTGTTTCATAGATAGCAAATCAGCAAACCTTCTAGGCTATTAATACTATTCACCATTTTCAGTACCATACTACAAAAATGCCAAAATCAGTCAGTGAAAAGTATGCCACAGGGTCATTTTTTTTACTCCTCAGCCTGAAACTCACAATCATTACTCACAAGTGGATTGTACATTTAAGATCTTAAAAAAGGAACAGTTATTTCATTTTCCTCTTTTAAGGATAGGGAGGCATGTAAAGAAAGAAGTAAAAGACAGGAGTGCTATTCAGAGAGATCTCAACAGGGTGGAGAAGTGGGCTGTCAGGAAGGTAAAGTACAAAGGGAATTGTAAAGTCCTCTACCTGGAGAGGAATAACCCAACATATCAATACAAGCTGGAGTCAACTGGCAAGAAAATATCTTTTCAATGAAGCATTTGAGAGCTGAACATGAACATGAGCCAGGAGTTGCCCATGGAGGGAAAAAGTCAGCTGTACTCTGGGCTGTATTAACAAGACGGTGGACACAGCAAGTACGAACATCTTCAAAATCCACTTTTCCATATTCAAAAATGAATAACCCTATAGATGTCCCACTGGTAGCAAGCAGTTTTAATCCTTGAAGAAGGACCTCATGATTGGACAACATTGCCACAGATAAAAAATTATTTGATAAAATCGAGGTCTAAAATGTCAGTTAGTCTGCTATCCAAACACTGTGCTTCTCTTTGGGTGTTTGTTTTTAGTTTGTTTGTTTGTTTGTTGGGGGTCTGGGGGTCTTTGGCTTTTTTTGGGTTTTTTTTGTTGTTGGTGGTGGTGGTTGGTTGGTTGGTTTGGGTTGGGTTTTTTTCATTTGTTTAGGTTTGGTTTGGTTTGGTTTGGTTTGGGTTGGCTTTTTTAATTTTGTTTTTATTCTCTGTAACTGCAATGTATTTCTTTGTAGTCCTGTCTGCCTACAGCTTTGTCTTCCATTTTATACTGCTAAAATAATGCATGATCCCATTGATTTTAATAGGATGTGGGTCAAATTTGTAAAATATCTATTTATCATCAAATATATTAGCACTAAAAATAATTTTTATTTAAATTAACTTCATAGGTATTTTCCACAATCAAAACAATTTGCAAAAATGAAGCTTTGTGGCTTAGCTGCAGGAAAGGTTTCTGTTTCTGTATGGTGACTCTCTCCATATAGTACTTCTTCTATGGTGGGAGATTCAAAAATGTATACCTATCCAGAAGACAGACAAGAAGTTCTAATTTCATCTTAGTATTTACTCTAATTCACTTTTAATCACTCAAGATAGCTGATATCTTGATATATTCCCTTTTTTTACACCCAATTTGACATTTGTCTATGAAGGAACTGACTTCACATTTTCATTTCTGTCCATTAGCTTCTCAATTTAGTAAGCAGTAAGATTTTATTTGTCATGTGGATAGATTAAATAAATCTTCCTTTTAGAAAACTAACAAAATAAATCCTGCTGGTTTAGGGAAAACGAAAGTCTAAATAAGCCTGATATAAATGACCAAATTTTAATTGTATGTTTAACTTAGTTCTAGTCAAAGATCCTAAGCTTCATGACAAGCTTAATCTCACTAACTAAAATGTCTAGAAGCTTCCCTCTTCTGAACATTTTCAAAAATAATTTGTTCTCTCTCCCTCAATGAATATATTTTTATGAAATATATCATTTCTATAAACCATACTCCATCAAATCAATGAATCATGAAATGCCTTAGGACTTCTGTAGTATTCTCTCTAGTATACAAAATTCCCATACAAAAATAAAGTTTCAAAATACTTTGACCATTCCTTCTTCGTCATAGACATTATCCACTTACTTATTTACAGTGGCATGATATAGTCTTATCTTCCTCAGAAGTTCTTTTCTTTACTTTTTCAAAGTTTAAGCTTTTGCAACAGAAACTCCTGTAACAGTGAACACTGGAAGTTCATGATTTCTGGCACCAGGAGGACAGCTCCTGCTCCATCTGCGGAGTCCTAACTACAGAATAGGGTCTATGACTTGATTGCAGAAGAGGGTCCCTGAAGTCTGGAACATGGAAGCCCAGATGTTTTTCTCATCAGTCCTGCCAGTGAGGAAAGAAAGGGCTAATAGTTGTTTGTCAGCAGATGTCAGAAACAAGGTTTTGGTTGGTATAATCATGCTGGATAGGTGAAAAGAGGGAATTGCTGTTTATGTGTGAGAGAAGCAGGAATGCATAGAAGTTTGTGTCGGGACAGATGATGAGCCAGTTGAGTCCTTATGAGTCAGGGCTGGCAGGCAGAGCAGCAGAGATGATGCGATATTGCAGCTTTCTGCTGCACACTGCCTAATCAGGAAGAAACATATTTCACAATCATGTGTGGCATAACCATCCTGAATTCTTCTGGAAGGATAGCACAGAAAGACAAAAGCAATTCAGCAGTATGTTGACAACAGCTTCCTGTCATGTGGTTGAGGAACTGATAAATGAAGACATGATGCTGGTCCTGAAACTTACAAACAAAAAACCAGTAGTTGAAGGTATGAAGGCTGAGGGCAGCTTTGGCTGCTGCAACAATGTGGATGTCCTGAGAAGAGGGAGAAAAGTAAAAAAATAAGACAACATATCAGTGCATTTCAGGAGATCACAGTTTGGACTCTTCAGGAAATATCTTTCAAGAGCCCAATAAGTTATGACTTGAGGGTAAGAAGGCTCAGTAGAGGGATCTGAACCAGTGGTACTAGACCAACTGAATGAGGTTCCATAAGGTCAGGTGCTACAACCTGCCCCTGGGTCACAACAACCTCATGCAACACTACAGCTTGAGGAAGAGTGATTGGACAGATACCCAGTGGAAAAGGACCTGGGGGTGCAGGTGAACAGCTGGCTGAACGTGATTTAGCATGTACCCAGATGGCCAAGAAGGCCAATGGCATCCTGGCCTGTGTCAGGAATAGTGTGGCCAGCCGGACCAGGGCAGTGCTTATCCCCCTTTACTCAGCACTATTGAGGTCGTACCTTGAATATTGTGTCCAGCTCTGGGCCCGTCACTGCAAGAAGGATATTGAGGTTCTGGAGCATGTCCGGAGAAGGGCAATGAAGGGACACAGGGTTGAGAGCATAAGTCTTATAATGAGTAACTGAAGGAACTGGGAGGCTGAGGGAAGACCTTACCACTCACTACAACTTGCAACTGTTGGACCACGGGGCATAGGGCTGCAGCACCCTCACCTTTCTTGGACTGTCAGATCTGTCTCAGTACTTTCTCCTACCATAACAACAGTGTGTCCCTCAGATTGCCAGCTGGATTTCTTATCTGTCAGCAGACTTTTAGACAGGCCTTTCTTAGTAGTCTGAGCTAAGCTTATAAAGCTGTGCCATGTCTCAGATGGGTCCTGGATTCACAAAACTTCTGTGGCAGCCTTGCAGCAGGGGTCACAGAGCCTGGGTTGTCATATATGCCTTTGTTAACCTTCTGTATGTCTTTCTGTCTAATTACTGCCTTGGTACTTATATCTTATATTTGGTTTTATAGATAAGACCTAAACCCCACTACCTTAGTTTCAAAGTATTTCCTCAACGTCTGTCTTTTCAAAAAGCATACCAATTTATTTGCTTGAAGTCATCACCAGAAACCATTACCCAAAGAGATGGGTAGACCTCTGAAAGGTAGGAGTCTGGGGACCTTTTAAGGATACAAGAAACAGTGGTAATTCTGGATATTTTGTTCCTGAAAGCACAGTATTTCCTGCCATTACATGCTAAGTAAAGTTTAGTGGTTACTCATCTGTATGGCTTTAAATAACTTTTTTTAAATTGACTGTGAATATTTTCAGTGAATTATCCTTCATGCTAATTCATGCACAAGAAAATGCATCACCCACAAGCCATAGTCTGTTTCCCTTATGAATGCTGAATAGTCTCTGCACCTTGAGAATTCTTCCTCATTTCAATTCTAACTCCCATGAATAAGGGTGTGATAATCTCTATTAACAGCAAAGAATTTTATACTTGATAGGCAGATATTGTGATTGGATGTGTCACTTGAAACATGACCTATCAAATATGGATAAAAGCTGTCAGAAATGTGATAATATTTTACACAAACATTATTTAGTGTAGAAGAAAATAATCTGATGGATAAAATTCAGTCTTCTCTGTGTACCCTTTGTGCCATTCTTTTGTGTATGTTTACCTCCACATAGGTTACAAGGAAAACCCATTGGGGTTCTTAGGACATAGGTTTCAAGGAAAACCCATTGGGGTTTTCAATTTGCACTTAGGCATTTGGGAAAGCCATTCCAGGGATAACAGAACTAGAGTGCACAGTGAGACCTCTAAACGGCCTCCAGAATGAAAGTTCCACAATTAAGAAAGGACAGCTTTCTGTCTTCATTTATCAGCAGTTTCTTTCTGCATATAATTCAGGGAAGCAACATTTGTAGGTACAGTTTGCTTTCTGCATCTTCTTATAGTCCTAGTTCAGATAAACAATTACTTATAAGATTAACCTGTGCCAATTTGATCGTAATATGTAAAATATGGGAGACAGCTATCCTTTGGTTTTGAGAAGGTATCTTCTATTTTAATTAAGGATCCACATGGGGAAACTTTACTTATAATGGGCCAAATGTGATTTACCATCAGTCAGTAGAAATGTATTTTGTCTTCACTAGCTGTGATATTGGTATGAGTTATTTCATAGACTGGAGACTGCCTGTTCCAGAAGTGAATACTCATATGCAGAGTAGTCACCATGTCATTAATGTAACTTCATAAAATGAAAAAACTATAAAAGCATTTCTCTTGTTTTCAGGTTCTTGATATGTGGTTTCACTAGCAGATTTATTTAATGGCTAAAGCATAGCAGATCTGCATAGAAGATAAATTTACGCAGGAAAAGACATAGTGTCCTCAAGACAGCAGTAAATATTGACACTTGATAACCTTGTTAAGAACCTGAAAAATGCTGAAGATCTTAAAATACAAGAAACTCCATAAGAAACAACAAAATGATCAGAAACACATATCACAACAAAATGATCGGTTATAATGACATGCGAGACATTTACTTGCATGTCTTTAAGTGATCTTCAGTTTTAGGGTTTGATGTTGCTTTATTGCAATTCCCTTGAAATGTAGTTGCAAGTGGAGGTTGGCAAAAAGTTAAAACTCCATCCAGTTGATATATGATTAGAAGATGGATTTTTCATAAGCAACTTTATTGCTATTGATGCATTGAAATTTTGATAGCAACTGGAATATTTATTCAAAATGTATGCTTTATCATAATTTATCGAATGCTACATTTGCTTTAAAAATCTTTACTTTGTTTATTTCTAAGCAGCAATATCTTTCCTTGTATTATGAGCTTATTAAGAATGTCATGTAAGTAAAATTTTATTTAAAATCTTGGTGAAGATGTGCAACCTCAAGAAATATTTTCATTTATTACAGCAATGTTATTATAAATGCAGAAATGCAAACTTAGTATTTTTGTCATTTCTACTTCCCACCAGACTTGAAAATATATACAGTCACCTTTCCAAAGTCAAAATGTTTATTACTGCATGGAATTGTCCTGATCTATGTCTCTTTCCCTCTGTGCCATCTGTGATGTTCTATCCCCATCATTCCCAAGACCTAGTTTAGTTTCAAATGCTTTTTAAATTTAAAAAAAAAAAAAAAAGTGGACCCACCTAAACATCCCACAATAGAGAACAGAAGGTTAATCAAGAAATCTTAAGTTTTCTGTGGTTTATGCCTCTATAAACATAAAAGCAGCTGCATAAAAATCACCAACATGTTTCATTTGAAAAAGCTTTTAAACAAATAAAAGTATTTATACCGACAAAATATATACAAGGTTTTTAAAGACACTCTCTCTGTACAGTGCACAGGCATGTATTGTTACACTATGACGTACAAGCTTTATTATTTCAGCCATCTTTGACTACAAAATTTAATGTAAGGGAGAGCCATGTGCACACAAACTCAGTAAACAAGAGAATTAAATGATAATACACTTATTTCACTTTAAAACACACATGATGCTATACTGCCAAAAAAACTAAAGCAATTGAGGGAACATTTCAGTCTGAACAATTCCTCTACGAGATATTCCTCTCCAGGACCTCACTTCTTGGACCTCCTATTGGATTAACTAATTAGTTTAGAAGCATTTCATTTTATGTTTGTTGTCCTATGAAAGCCTGCACTGTCATCCAATCTGGGAGGCTAGCTCTTCACTAAATGTGAAATTAGATACTCAGTTAATGAAGCTTTATCTCTTATTTGATGACTGGCAGTAAATCTGGCACATTCTGTGTCTGAATCCCTTAATAGGTTTACAGAGAGTTAACTCTGACTTTGGTCTTCCATTAACAGCAAGACTTTGCTGGTTTGGATGTTCTGCTTCCTTAGTTATTTAGTGGCTCAGTAGCACAGACAGCTTCTACAAAAGCCAAATGATCATACACAGCAACAAATGAACACCATAATCTTAACAAGATTATCATAGTAAAGAGTCATTAGAGAAATTAAAATTATCTGCTTTAATTATGAAATTATAACCCCATTAACTCCTCTGCATGAAAAGCAGGAATTGGGGAATAGCAACGAAGAACCCGGAGATGGCTATTATAAAGTTGATAGCAAATTAAAGAGGGGGTGAAGGAATTTGCTGTGTGGGCTCAGATATTGCAGGTAATTTATTTTGCAGCATATATTTCCTATAGATTAGTCTTTTGAGAATGAGGCCATGAGAACAGTGGAATTTTTCCTTGTCTTGCCTTTTTTTTTGGCCTTTTCTCACCCAGATTGTGTTTACTAGCCTAAGACAAGCTCTGTTGAAAGCTTCAAACTTAAAAGCAGACCCTTATTTAAATATGCCTAAATCTGTGAATTAATTATGCCCTAAATAAGTTATTAAAACAATATAGCCGCTAATTCATTATTTATGGCTACTTGTTGAAAAGTTTGTAAGAGCAAAGTACTGAACTGACATTTCTAAAGATATCAACATGAAAATGAGGTGAATTTAAAGAGAAAAAAATATTCAATGGCAAGTTTTTACCAAAGTAGTCTTCAATAATGCATAAGCTAGCCACATTTTTTTTACTTCTATACAAATGTAAAATTCATGACTACTTAATTATTTTTTATGCATGATAAATAAATTTTAAAAACCTCAACAAAAGGTCTCCTCAAATTACCTTTACGACTGAAGAAAAATATTTGGTATCATTACCTCATAATGTGAATTTATCTTACAAAAGCTTTAGGCAATATATCTGTTAGTAACAAGTATTGTCCCTTAATTTTAAATTTAATGGTTTTCTATAACTTCAATAAATTAAACTTTTTTTTTTTATAGGTGAGTAAATGTGACACATAAAACTTCACTTTTGTATAAGCTAAAACACTTCTTTGATCTGACAAGGAAAACAGCAAATTAAAAGCTCTCTAAAGGTATGTGACTGGTGCTCCACAATGTAACCTGACTCTTCTCAGTAGCAGAATGTGTGAGAAAGGGCAAAGGCCATTGTACCTTGGGGAATTCAAACTGGGAACTGGGGAAAAACAAATCAGCATCAAAATACTGCATGAAAAAGAATATGTGATGAAAGAAGTGATGGGGTATCAGTCCTTGAGGAAATTCAAGATCTTGCTAATCAAAGGCCACAGCTGACATGATCTAGTCCAGAACATGGTTATACTTGGTGTGGCAGGAGAAGGTGGTCCTTCAGCGATCACTTCAAACCACTTTATTTTACTTTTGCAAGTTTTCATTGCTGATCCTTACTAATAATTATCATTCTTTTTTAGTCACTTTTGGACAATTTAAAAGCATGTTTATCTTATATGAATTTGTGTGCTTTTAGATTATGTAAGTCAGTTTCAAGAGAAGAGACAGAAAAATTTTGGCACAATGGTTAGAGTGTATCCCTGGAAACTAAGTCTAATCGCCTGAGCCATTAATCCATGCACTTCCTTTCACAAGCAAGTATCCTTGGGTTACACAGTGTGGAGCTCAGTCAAGGAACTTTCTTATTTTTTAAAGAATCTCAGGAAAAGATGCTGACTTTTAGCTGGAGCAGGCTTGTAGTATCAGCCTTTAGAATTCTTAATACAGTTCACAGATAGAGAGAGAGACCAAGCCATGTGGACTTGATTACCCTTTTCAGGTCCCAAGAGGTGTTATATATATATCCATGTATGGTTTATCCATGAGTTTTTAGTTAAAAAAAAAAAAAATAATAAAATCACTTCTGAAACGACACACATACTGTAATGCTTTGCAACGTTCTCATAGCTTGTGGTCCATTTTTTTTAGTTCTTGGGTTTTTTCTCTTTACTATTTTTTTTCCATTTTTTTATATCTATATACTGCTCTCAAGTTTTGCTTCCTTCAGCACCACCGATCAATTTTTAATAAATAATATTTTAATCTCTGGATTCATTTTCCTGCAATGCTTGTCAAATACTATATAGTTTAGGACTTCTCAGTTTAAATTGTTTCCAGCATTACTTTATCTACCCTCTTTCTAAGCCTGGAGAGGCCTTCTATCCAATCAGATGTGAAAAGATTTAAAAATTATAAATAAAAAAAGGCAAAGATTACTGAGACATGAGAATGGGAAGCAAAATTGTCTGGATCTGAGATATCCTCTCCCCTCCTCCTCCTAGTCAGACCTTATATAAAATTAGACGCTACAACAATTTTAAGAAATTATATAAATAAAATAGGTACCAGAATGTTGATGAACAGTAAGCCTTAGAGATTTTGACAACAGTAATAGTAAGAAGTAAGTGCATGTACTGTGAAAAAACAAATATGGATAGCATGACAGAAACAAAATAGGGAGGTAAATGGCAAGTACATCCGCTGAGCTGCCACAAATAGCGATTACGTCATAATGATCAAAAGACAAGCTGGCAAACATAAGAAACAATGCTGCATTGAAGGAAACAAAGTAAATGATCCTGATGCAAACTCAAAACCAGACCTTAGTTCTGCTGTAAATTGTAGCAATAGCAGAAGCAGCATCTGTATTGCATAAAAGTGTCCTTGACAGTAGCAAGAGTAGTGGCTTACATAGCACAAAAGTGGGAGATTAAAAGAAAATGGAACACAAAATCCTTCAAAACATTGACTACAGAAGTGTGGGGGAATAATAAGGTAAAGAACTGTATGACTCAGAGTAGCAAAATACATAGAAAAGGTCATGGTGTGAGTATGACTGTTTCCTTAGAATCCTGCCTTGCCAATAATGATATTTTTAGTCTATGGCAATTAGATACAAACAATTAATTTTGCTATAGTAGTGGAATGTTATCTGAGCTTTCAAACCATCCATCATTATTCATTCAAAACATCCATTACGAAGCAGTATTCCAAACAAGAGATTATATGTGTCTTCTTTGTCTTATGTTCATCTTCTTCAGAATATTCCATGATTCTGTGTGATTCAGTAAACTTTATAGCAGCCCAGAAAGTTTGTAACATCTGCAGTACAGGAAAATCTGGATTGCTTATTTTAGGTTTCCAACTAAAAGCCTGAGCATCAGTAGAATGATCCAAACTGAATATGTGAAGCGTTTACACTCCTCATAGAATTGATGAGGAGAGATAAATGCTTTTACAAACGAAAGTAGAAAACCTGTAGAAATATAGGCACCTGCTTAAAGCTAACAAACGAAAAATCCAGCTATGATAGCGTCTGAATTTTTGCTTCTCCTCATCCTAATCTCTGGGGTCTGTTTAGGATATAAAATGTGTTATATTCTTCTGAGAGTATATAAGCTCCCTAGTTTATAAGACAGAAGAATTAGAGGAGACCAGATTTTGCATAAAAACTTCACAGAGAGACTACTTATGAAGGCAATTAGAGAACTAGATTTCAAGCTTGTTCCCAGACTGAGTCTTGTTCTTACGTGTTTGTATCCTGAAAGGCTTCTCTATCTGCCCAGGCCCTAAGGACTCTCAGAGGTTACGTGGTCCCTGGCCAAGCTCCCGTGGGGCCTCACTCCATCCTGCCCATGGTCCAGAACCACAAACTTCCCATCCCAAGGCATCAGGCCTTAGACCAGGGAAGCTATGCAACAAGTGCCCGTCTCCATCTCCATCCCTGGCTCTGCTTGCTGGATGGACCTTAGACCTATATCACAGCCTTGTTTCTGGCCCTGACTTACTTGAAAAAGCAGACATTAAGAAGCTGATTCTCATTTATGCTCAGGCTTCTATAGTTCATTTTGGTTATGTACAGGGAACTCATTTTAAAGCCTCACCCAAATCGTCATAATTTTTTTCATTGAACTACAGCTTTCATTACAATGTTCTTTTACAGTCCTTTGGAATATACATTTTCATATTTGATATCGTTCTTTGTTCTTTTTTTAGTTAACATAATTATTATATAATTAGAAAACCCAAAGAAATACTGAAAAAACTGTATTTGAACTGCCTTTCATTTGTGACTTCTAAGTAATATATTGATCATTAATAAATAATTTGTAATACCTTATTTGATAAAATAATTTTGTGTACATTAGCCAATAAGTTCAACAGAAAAATATAAATCAGTCAAGATTTAACCACCAAGGTTTAACCAAGTTACACCAAATAAATTGGTTCAGATCAGGACAACATAGTCATCTTGTAATAAGGTTTTCCATGAAAACATATTTTTCAATCCTTCAAGGTATAAAACTCTTGTTCTAACCACCTGTCACCTCAATGAAATATTCTGTTGCGCTATACATTAAGCCAGAAGCAAAGTTTATTTACAAGCTGGGAAAACACATGTTAACTGAAATTCCCTATTCTCTTTTTAATGCCTTCAAAAGGATTAAAATATTAATAAGAGATATTCAGAGTGTTAACAAAGATATTAAGGACATATGGTAAACAAGTAGTTTTGTGAGGAGGAAAAGGGTGATATTTTAGGATCTGTGAACATTGTTTTTCCCTGTTTGCATTAATAACATTCTGAAAAGCTACTATATATACTTGTACAACCTCAGAAATAATTAGTTACAATCCTATTATACACATACTTAGCTCAGATCTGTGCTTTTCTTTTTTTTCCCCAAGTCTTAACTTCTGTGTAGAGAAGAAGAAAGTCCTCTTGGTATGGGGATAGAAACTTCCAATCTAATAAAGGAATAGTGGTGAAATAACAGGAGACATCTCACTATGCACAGATCAGAGTGGAATACATGAACTATGCATCATCAAAACATGATTATGTATTTATATGGATTAGGGCACTGCCTCTGACCCACTTGTGTCTCTGTCCCCTTTACATAAAGCCTCGGACATCCTCTGGTGTAGAAAGATGGGTCTGATATTCCCCTTACCTTAAATCAAGAATCATAAGTAGGAACTAACTTTTTAAAATCTCTCTTGAAATTTTCACTCAAGATGGTCCCAGATTTTAAGCACAGTTTTCCTCTCAAAACATCCATTTGAAAATGAAGATAAAACATTTTTAAAGTTAGTACATTTTTCACGGAACAATGTCGGAATCCAAAACACAGAAAATTCCTAAAGCCTTAGGTCTGTTTATTCTGAGTATGAAATGTGTATTGCATTTGACCTAAAGTTTTAATATAAAAGCAGTTATGGAATAAAGTAAAAACCTCAAGACATGGTCATGCAAGGTAAAACAATGAATTTCTATGGGACAGTGTGTAATTGGATGAAAAATACCACAATGCGGCACTTGGGAATGCAGGTGTGTATAGCCATTGGTGTAAAAGTAAAAACAACTGTACGTTACAATTATCTATTTGGTCAATTAACCTTTAAGAAACCTTGTCACCTGCAGTGCGGGCTCTTATGCTCTTACTCTCTCTCTCTTTCTTCTGTAACGTTTACCTTCTATCAGTCTCTGTGAAGGAGTTGGAAAAACTCCTGAGAGATCATGGCAATAAATCTATCTTTAAAGCATACGTAAGTGAAGGCGTCTCTTTCCCATGAAAATCCCGAGAACTTGGTGCCCCGTGTGAGGATCGAACTCACGACCTTCAGATTATGAGACTATTTAGCTCTTGAAGTCAGTTCTGGTATAAAGCACCATAGAAATTGAGAACAAGAATCTACACAATAATCAACTAGTTTTCCATTATAATTTATTTTTGAAACATCTCAGAAATAGCTAGTAGCTGTTCAAACATAAAGATGTTAATTATACGGATTTCTGGTATATATATTTATACATATGTATATGAATGAACAATTCAGTTCTGTACTTGTTAAATATCAAAATATTATGACTCTAGAGTTTAAAATTGGTCATCAGCCCCACACTTTAGCCATTCTGGCACTTCCCCTCCCCTCCCCCCTCTGGGGGATGGAGGAGAAATATGAAAGTGTAAAAGTGAGAAAACTCGTGGCTTGAGATGAAAAACCAGTTTAATAGGTAGAGAAAAAGCTGTGTGCACGGAAGAACAAGGAACTCATTTACCACTTCCCATGGGCAGGCAAGTGTTCAGCCATCTGCAGGAAAGCAGGGCCCCATTATGTGTAATGATCACCTGGGGAGACAAACACTGTCCGAGCATCCCCTGCTTCCTCCTCTGTCTTCCAGCTTTACATGCTGAACATCTTCCAGCTTTATATGCTGAACATGATGCCATGTGGCATGGAACATCCCTGTGGTCAGTTGGGGTCAGCTGTCCAGGCTGTGCCCCATTTCAACTCTTTGTGCACTCCCAGTCTCCTCACTGGTGGGGTGGAGTGAGAGGCAGAAAAGATCCTTGAGGCTGTGTAAGCACTGCTCAGGAATAGCTAAAATATGAAAGCTGCTTTTGCTCCCAAACCCAAACGACAGTCCCATAATGACTAGTACAAAGAAAGTTAACTCTACCCCAGACAAAACCAGTGCATGTTAGCATGGAGTTAATGCAAATAAAGAATAGGATCTTTAGCACTACATAAACCACAGGTGAAGTTGCAAGCCTACAGCAGCTCGCAAAAAGAGCAAGACTGTGGGAAGCACTCCAGACAGATTTCCCCAGTGCCACATATTTAAACAGAGAAGAAGAATCACCTCTATAGCATCTGTAAAAGAGCATCTGTTTCAAAGGCCTATCAAGTATAGAAAACCAGGGAGACTGTACCTCTGCAAGTCAGGAGGGTAGAGTTGTTTATTCAGATGAGTGAGCTGCTACCTTAAAAAAACACCTCTTGTTTCTCACATATATCAAAATCAAGAATAAATCAACATATACATCCTCCTCTTCTAACTCTCTGAAGAATAGCTGTGCATCAAACGGAATGAGCACTGCTGTAGGAAATTGTTCTTTGCTAATGGTGAAAAAGCTGAAAAAGTAGAAAAAAAGAGAAACACAAGAAGAAAAAGTGACATTTCAGTTTTCACATGCATCATGGCTCCTGCGGACATTAAATAAAAAATGGAAGACGATCCTCTTCCTCTTTCTGAACCCCAGGAATGAACTTCCTTTCTTCTTGCATCTTTTCCTTCGTTTCCATCTTGTCTCAAATGAATGTGTTTATCTGTGAAGATAAGGCAGCAGACAGTAAGGATAGGAGGTCTTTATCCAGAAATCAAAATAAAAGAGTGTCATATTATTTAACACAGTGCGAAGGAAGAGCAAGATTAAGAATATAACCACTTAAAAATAAATGGTAAAGACAAAATTATCTCATGACATTAATTTTGTGACACTGATTTCAATCTATGCTCCTACAACCCCCTGAGGAACTAGAAAGCTGAAATTCATCCTTCTGTGATAGACATCCTATTATACTTCATGTTAGCTAAAAGGTACAATTCCTTGCCATTTCTGAAGTTCACATCAACATAAATCAGAGGGGAAGCACTACATGGTAGCAATTCTCTTTCAGGGTTTTTAGGTATTTTATATGCTGTGTGAAGCTGCTTAGAGAATGAGAATGTTAAAATAAATCCTGGTGGACAGGGTTCAGTGGTTACAAAGCAGGTGAGGTAGTCACAGGTGCATGGTAAATGTAATTTGTCACATTGTTCAGCATTTTAACACATGAGTAGTTTCACACCATATGTAGTACAAACGCAGACACATACAAACCACCAGCTTGTGCCAGCCTAGCCATTAGTGAAGTCTCTCTACAGGAATATGAAACTCAGTATAAATCTTTAACCTTATTTTGCTTAATATACAGTAATATTTAAATGAATATAGACAAAAAACCAAAACACAAACAAACAAACAAAAAAAACCAAACAAACAATATATAAAAAGACTGGGCAGAGAGAGAGAGACTACAAATTTACTTGAGAAGGAAATATATCCATCACCTACAGGTTTAGGAGATCATTCATCCTGTCTATAATGAATATAGACGTAGTACTATATGGATGAAATAATAATGATCTCTATTATTCTTAGAATAATAAAATAAGATCCCTATCAATGTTTAACTCTGAGGTCTATTCAAGTAAAATATCACGTCTGACACCACTGAACCTACTTCCTTTGAGTAGGATAATTTTTAGCTTTATATATGGCTTAACTACTAATATTCTTATCTTTCTGTAAGTATAGTCTTGTAATCATATCAAACTCACACTTCATCTCCTTCTTTAAGCTTTTAAGCATAGTGTTGCATATCATGGATGACTTAACCTCTTGAAAGTATTCAGAATTTGCTTAAAGTGTTCAAACAGCTAGCCTGTAACTCAAGCAAAAATTACAACAACATTTTGGTTCAATGTTTCCAGTGTGATAAAATGCAGGTAATATATCTTCATGCTCTCAACTGTTGATTTAATTTCTTTCTAGAACTGGCCTCATGCAGAATCTACACTTAATTTCTAAAAAAAGGAGCATGCTTTTGAGAACAGTATTTGATTGATTTACTACCATGTTCTTAGTATTTTCTGACAATGAAAGTTATTTATGGCAAAAACAGAAGGTACATTCCCATAACTGAAGGACTTCTTAGCATAGTTCTGAAATTGGTGATTGGACAGGGATTCCTAATGAAAAAAGGAGAAAAGTAGATGGTGTAATGTTTTGTTGAGATTATACTATAGTATTATTAGTAATCTCATAAATAAAGCCTGGAAACTTGAATTAAATGACATAAAAATGTGGGATAGTTCCTGAAAATAGAAATTATTATGATGTTATTTTTGCTATATCTCTATTATTAGGTTTTTTAAGCATGATCTCTTACAGAAGTAAAATAAATATGATACTAGGTAATATTTTTTCTGTATGACCTTGACACACAGTGTGAAAACCAAAATATACGCCATTAAAAACCATCTGAAAACAATATCTTTATACAGGAGAATGAAAACAAGCGATATTTATTCATAATGGAAGGTTGACTCCTTTAACACTTCAGAGTTAGAAAACTGCAAGAGAGTTATTCTAATCTAATTATTTTTAGTTGCTGATAGGACAGAATTCATGACTTTTATAACAATATAATTGTTACCAGAAATTAAATAATGACGAGCCTATATAGCCATGTATTTTCATTTTCCTAAAAATGGCACGGCTTTCTCAAAAGGCAATGTTTCCAATAGAGCATATACTTTTAATGCAATTTATTAGTTGCATACGAGCATGTTTAATTGGAAAGGGATCCTTTAATTTGAGATCTTTTCATGTTGCGTGGTGAGTAAATTCATTAAGGAAGTATGAATTAAGCTGAATATATTTAATGAGCTATGCTAATATGTAGTGATTCTAAACTGCCACAGGGTGGTAGGAGATGCACTTTCCACAACATTTATCTCGTTTGCAGAACTAAATGCTTTGAAACACTTCCATATTATTTAACTGCTTTATTGGAACATTTCTGAGTCCTATAGCTAAAAAAGTGTAAATCTAAGTCAAAACACAGACTCACACTTTTTACACTATCACAGAAATCCACTTTAAACATTTCCAACAGATGTCTGTTTTCTACTATCACATGCAGGAGATTTTGTTAGCTTATGTTCTTCTATGTCATCTGAATGCTGTGAGTTACTTTGCAGATAACCTCTAGCATTGGTTCTGACAAAACAATTTTTTAATGATAAAATACACTCAATATATAGAAAAAAAATTTATGTTCTTCATTCTTATTTAGAGAGTATCTGAAGGATTCTTTAAATTTAGATGTCTCCTGTGCTTTGATGACTAAAAGTATTTAAGAACCTATGGTTGCAAAGAACTTAAAATCTAACTAAAAATTTCTATATGTATTTTACATTTATAAGTTTCTTTCCATTATCATTAATTCTGAACATGCCCATCATTTTGGAAGTGTGTTAGTAAATAAGGGTCTTCTAGTTAAGTAATCCCAGTTACAGGACTACATGACGTTGCTTTACTGAAGCCAGAGAAATCTAGCTTTACAAGTAGACCTATACCTTCTTGTGAATTCAATTATTTTCCTTGAATGTTAATTAGAAAGATTTTTTTTTTGCAATCATAGCAGTTCAAAGACAATGCGATATCTGAAAAAAGAAAGAAATTATTTTTTGAAAATTATCCTATGGCATATGTGAAAAAAAGACACAATATAATCCTCAAGGGATAAAAAAAAAAAAAAAAAGGGAAGAAAATAAGATAGAAGTTTACATCCAAGGATGCCTTAAAAAAAAATAAAAGGGAAAGAGAAGAGCTTGACCTTGTTCAATCATTACAAATGTGTGATACTCAGCTTTAAAATTCAGGAAATCTTCTAGACAATCTACATTCAACTGAAAGACAGATGATTCAAATGTTCAAGGACTGTGTTATGCAGAGGCTGTCAACAAGTGCCAAGAGAAGTATTCTTTTTTCTGACACTTTCAAAGCAAGAGCTTAGCAAATGAAATGACATAAACCATTGCACTTAAATCCTGGTAGATAAGAAATATGTTTAGCATGCTGAAACAGATTACTGTTTCTCAGCGATTGATAGCACAATTATGATCACTTAAATTATAATCTCACAATAGTGGAATATCCCTTTTAAAATGCCCATGATGAAAAGAAAAATTCCTATAAAATTGTAAAATCTAAAAAAATGTTGTATGTACAGCTCACTGCAGGTCAAACAGTGGTAAAAAAACCAATGACCACTGTCACTGAGCATGATAGGAATTAAAATCTCTGGAAACACCTCCTTTATAACAGTTTATAGTTCTCCTAGGATGAGATGAATAAGTTTCTGGGGGTGTTTCTCCTTTCATTGTTTATGGAAACAGCCACTAAATTGCTCAGAATTCTAGGCTTTATATATTTTAATTAGATGAGATTAAACAATTTGCATATTATATACACCTAAATTAAAACAAAATATAGTGCATAATTCAGCCTACCTCATGATATTCACATTGTAATTCTGGTCCTGATAGGAAATAATTTGGAAAATTTCACAAATGCTAAGTCAAACAATATCCATCTGAGCTCCCTTAACACTGAAAATACTTTTTCAACAAAAAAGAATATCAACAACAAAAAAAGAAAAAGTTGTTTCAAATTTAAGAAAAAATGTATAACTCTTCTTGTTATATCAAAAAAAATAGGAATAGTCCATATCTATACTTTCATTTAGGTTGTGGTCTGTCAGTGTTATGTATTTATTTCAATAATTAGGGGTTTTCTTGTTGTTTATTAGATATTAACATCATAAATCCATAATATCTCTTTTATTAAATGGAAAAATTATGATACCTTTGGCTTAAACATTGCACTGTGGACTTTCAAAAATCAAAAGAAATTATTATTTTCACTGGCTTATATATTCTCTATTTGATTGCCTTTAATCCGGTGTGTGCAGCTCAGAGACAGGCTTTTATCAGATCATTTCTTGAGGTCAAGCAAGTGATCTCAGCAGAAAGAGAAATTAAACCAGTAAGAAAGTAAATCTTGAATCCTAAGAACAGTAAGGGATTTGAAAGAAATTTAAAAGTCTAGAAAATTATTTCTTTATTCAAAGCCAGAATCATTTTAGAGTAAAAGCTATTTTCAAATGATTTGTGTCAGAGGATGCCAATGGTTGTCTTTTAGTCCCTTGTGGATCTTTTCTTGTAAGAAAGCATTTTGTTTTTTTTGGTTTTTTTAACTCAGAAATTGGCATTCCTATATAACATCATATTGGAAATGTTTAAAAGTATCTCTAACTGTCATAGTGAACAATAGATAATTTCAAATGTCAAATCTGTCATGTATGGAATACAGCTTCTAGCCAGTGTCTCTCTTACAAGAATGTTCAAAGTTGGAGTTGTAGAATTTTTTCCACTGTTTAAAAAAAATATATCTGTCTTCACATTGTAAGGCCCCAGAGCTCGCTTGATGAGTCTCTTAAAAGGGCTTAAAATTCTTTAATGTACCTTGAGTCAGACACACAGGAGAAAATATCGACAAAACATTCCTGAGGAGGTCAAAACAATGAAAACTTTACTAGCAAACTTCAGAAAATCAGGGAACTTTGGTAAAACTTTAGAGTAACATTCAATCAACATAAAGCATTTCACAAAGCATTAACTCAGCAGACTCTAAGCTCATTCAACCTAGCAGACTCCAACCCATCCGATTTGAAGTCAATCAGACTTTAAGAAGAGAGAGCAAGAGAGAAAAAGAGAGAAAGAAAATAGCTATCTTGGTTCCAGCAGTGCCTCAGCTGATGTAAAACCCAAGGAAAGACAGGGTCAAGAGATGCACTTGCCTGATACTCTGGCTCAAGTATTCCTTGGCTTTCCTGGGCCCGTTCCCCCAGTGGGACGTCCTGTCTGGCGGCTCAGGAGCTGGGTTAGGGGCTCCAGAGGCCGGGTGTGCAGCATCGCCTCTGCCGTGCCGGGGGTTGGCAGCCACTGCAGGGCTGGGACACAGGCCGGGGCTGCGGAGTGCGGAGCAGGGCATCACCTCGCCAGAGCAAGGCCTGACCTGGCCCTTCTACCACACACACAGCCCTGAAAGGTTTCGAGACAGCAATCCTTCCAGTCTCCCTGACACAAAATTTCAAAGTTTTAACAAAACCGAAGATTCAAGGCAAATTATATGTTTTTAAGTTATCATCTCCTCAGTATATTTTTAAGGTCTTGCCTTGTTTTCTGTGTTCAAAAGAGTCTTCATATTCTCTTACGAGCAGAATTTCTGCATTCATACACATATATACAACTAACACCACATTTTTGAAAATCAAAGTACTCTGGGAAGTACAGGTTTTCTGGGAAAATTACCTCAGACATCATTATAATTTTTTCTTGTTCTTTCAACCACTTATCACCAAGGAAACCTGCAGTAGATAAAAAGATAAATATGTTTCTTTTAAAAAAATATAAAAGAACATTCCCATGAAATATAATATTTAGAACACTAAGTGTTGGTTCACTTTATTTCATTTTGGAAAGTGAAGGATTACACTTAAAGTGCAACTCCATTCTGTCCAAAATTATCTTCTCAAGTCAAGGCTTACAACTGTCATTAATATAAATGATGTTGCACTTCAATTTTTTGGAAAAAACAATAGATCTTTTTTGCAGGTGAGGGGGCGGACTTCAGCAAAGCATGTTTTTCTTTCTTTCTTGTACAGTACATTAGAAATTTAAACATTTTCATGTGAATGGCAGCTATAACTTCTATCGGCAATGACTATAAGAGAATTCAAAGGAAGTTATATAGTTCTTAAAGACTTCCAACTGCGTAATTAATATGAACTTTAAAGAATTTAGAAACACTGTAGGAAAGCTGACAGCAGTTTTTGGTACATGAGGTGCTGATGCTTTAGATATTTGAGACAAAAAGTAGAGAAAAGAAACGTTGCTACGGGAGTAGCTCCAAATACTCAGCTGGGAAGTAGATTATTTTAGCTTGGAAATATTTCTGGCCTGTGTCACATATGGAATGCCCAGTTGCAGCTCATGCCTTTGAGATTAAAGGTATTATCCTGTCTCACTACTTTCCAGATACATAGATTAGTACTGAGGCAACAAAATGTGTATATCCAAAAACATATGCTATGGTTATTTCCAAAAATTTGATGTTCTTGTTTCTCCTATTTGTTCAGGAATACTTAAACACTACTAAAATAATTTTCTTTCTCTTGCCAGAGGGAATGCAAAATGCCAAGTTATTTCTCAGTGGGAAATAAATATTTTTTATCCATATTTTGAAAATAGAAAAAAACACCTCAGCTTCTCTACAATTCTTTTATTTTCAGATGGTGATGAAGCTTCTGAATTGAGCAGGATTTGAGTGAATTCAAAGCATGTGCAAATGCAAGATGTGAATTGGGAGCATGCTCTCACTAGAATCTGTCCTGCCATGGTATTACCGAAGACTCTGCTAGGAGGCCTTGCTCTATGAAATGCCCGTCTGATTGATGTTTACACTTCAGTTTCTAGGTCCTCACATACATTGTATCCATTGTTTTTTGAGAGGGAAAAGAAAAAATAAAAGCAAGATGTATCGTTCTGTTTATTCGCATGTGTCATGAGACACAGTTGTTGTAGCTGTTAACTCATTTTTCTTGTCGCAAGGCCCAGTGTTGCAGCTTGGCTTGGATGTGGAAGGAATTGTGATTCATCTGCAAACCTAGCTGTGCCGTGAATGAAACAAATTTCTGTGTTACAAAAGTGTAGTAGATCATTGCTTTTACATTTTTATTTTAACTGCAGATCAGATCTGTGATAGTTTTCCCTGTCTCAGGTAGATTAGATATTATCAAATACCACTCTTGTCCTTCCACACTACTGTTTGTTTATGCAGTGTGTTGTCTATAAAACAGGAATTGACTTTTAAGGAGCAAATATTGTTTTTCCTTTCCTGAGCAAATGTTTGATTTCTGGAGACCAACCCACAATAATCTAATCTTCTTTTTTTGTACTGCAGATGATTTCACCTGTTTATGTGTCTTTTCTGACTAGATTGTATTCTTAAATATTCTAATACATTTAGAGAGGGTTCCTGACCAAGATCCAGAGGCATTGTTCTAGCATCATTTTCAAGTGGATTTGTTTCTGGTTTAGTGTAAGACCCTCTTTAATTCCCTCTTCACAGAAATTTAACTTTTAACAAAGCACAGATGCACAACATCTCCACTGAACTCCATTTAATAGGAAGAAAATGTAATGTTGAAAAATTTTCTTGTTAAGAAATCTGTTTGCTCATTTTGGGATCTTATTTACATTCTGGTAACCACCATTTCCAATTGTCTGGTGATGTTTTCCAGCAGAAAGCTGTCACAAGGAATGAAGTAGTTTATTTGTAAGAATATGTAGTAGTCATTCACACTATATTTATAATGTTGATGTTGCATGTATATCTGTTACTTAGACATTCACAGATAGACTGTTTTGTTATATTTATAAAGCATAAAAAACTACTTATGAGATGAGATGCACAGTTTTATTTAAAGGAGAAAACCACAGAAATTAACTAAATAATATATGTATACGTATACGTATACGTATACGTATATGTATATGTATATGTATATGTATATGTGTATGTGTATGTATATGTACATGCACATATATATGGGTTGTGTATCTGATGCCCCAAAGAAAAGTGGAAGAATTTCATCGATATTTATTGTCGTAATCTGAAGGTTAAAACAGTTTACAAATATTGCCCTACATATTGAGGAAGTGCAAGGACACAAGACATATTTGTTGTCTTGTGTCCAGTGGAGACAGATCCCGGTTTGTGCCCAGGAGCGTTCATTCATTAGCTACGAATGTAAGATTTTTGCTACCTGGGAAAAAGACAATATTCTGTATCTGTAGGCTAACATGTTCAGAGAATCATAGACTCATTTTAGGCTGGAAAAGTCTTCTGAGTCCAGCCTTTGACTGATCACTCCCTTGTCAAGCATGCCACAGCGCTAAGTGCCATGTCCGGTTCTTCCTTGAACAGCTCGTGGGATGGTGACCCCACCACCTCCCCAGGCAGTGTGTTCTAATGCTTAACAACCCTTTCTGTGAAGAAATTCCTCCTCATGTCTATCTTGAATGTCCCTTGGCTCAGCTTGAGGCTACATCCTCTTATCCCATCACTGGTTGCCTGAGAGAAGAGACTGACCCCCAGCTGGCTACGACCTCCTTTAACTTATGGATTGGTAAATATTCATGGTGAAAAAGGGTTTTAAATTTCTAACATTCATGGAATTGATTGATTCACAAGTAATTTGGGATAGTAGACTTGCATGACCGGAAATTTGAATCGATGTGCTGGGGGTTTCTTTTTCAAGATGCAGAAGACACAATTTTATAGCCTTATGGAGTCTCAGGACAGAAAATCATACAATATGAAAATTAATTTGTAGGAAGCAAAGCTGAAAATTTCGGCAAGCTGATACTGCTTCTTTCAACATTATAAGAAATAACCCAGATAAAATACATTGCAACAACCACACAGAGATAGGTGTTAATTTAAAAACTTATTGGTTGCACTGTTTTATCAGTGAGAAATTTTTTGTCATTAAACATGCTGGCCAGTCGCTTTCAAAAGCATGCAGAGTTAAGATTTTTCCACACAAGCACCTCAAAGATCTAAACAAGAAATTAGCACAATCTGATATCTAACACAAGTTTATATACAAATCAGTATTTCCAATAAATATGAATAAATTGTAGCATTTTGAGGTTTTTTATTCTACAGTCTTCACCATTTAAAATGCTTTAATTTAAATGACTACCCAATGCCCATGAGTCATTTAAGTCTTATATGATAAAATTCAAATGAGACTTAAGAATTGATTACGCAGTGTGATGAACTTCTGTACAGAGTTAATATCATGTGCAGTACACAGGTATGTGACTTCATTATTTTTAACACAGTTATTTGGAGCAAAAACCAAGACATTCTCAGCATCCTAATGTGGCAAGTGAGACAATAAAAAAAAAAGATTTAGTTTGGAGGGAGTTTGTGTCTTTTTCTTTTTCTTTTTCTTTTTCTTTTTCTTTTTCTTTTTCTTTTTCTTTTTCTTTTTCTTTTTCTTTTTCTTTTTCTTTTTCTTTTTCTTTTTCTTTTTCTCTTTCTCTTTCTCTTTCTTTTTCTTTCTTTTTCTTTTTTGCTTTTTTTTCTCTTTCCATAGCCATTTCTCCTTAGCACTGAATATCTGGTGCAGAATGATTGGCAATACTAAAATTAAATATTGTACTTTATTTTTCCCTATAATCTTCATTATCTTACTCATGGAGAAATTGTGTATATTGAGAGAGCAAATTTAAACCTCATTGGAAATACAGACGTGTAATCCTAGGACTGACAGGAGTTATTAATAGAACAGGAGAAGTATAGCACACTTACTTTGAGACCACAGATTACAGCATCTGAATGCTACTCAAAAATGTCTCTCATGAAAGCTGATATGCTGGGTAATTTAAGAAAATATGGTCATGTAACTGTTGTTTGTTTTTTTTTTTTTAATGGGACCTGAGTCAAGGAAAAAGTACACGCTTCTTTATTTCAGAAAGATGAACAGAGAGAATATAGTGTTTTGCCATGTATTTTATGTTTTTTAACAGACATAAATGTACTTCTAATTTATTTCTGGATTGCAACAGTCTTTCAGAAGTGTCCAAATAGGAAAATAATCTGCTAAATCTACTTTCCTTGGAAAAAAAAAAAAA
>WEKY01050154.1:0-35434 GCA_013390045.1 Picathartes gymnocephalus
ACAGAAAGGGGAAGCCATACAAACAACAGGACTCCTAAGAAACCACGCTGAACACACATAAACACTTCCTAGAGAAGAGCTCTTGAACAAGAGGAGGTATCATTTGTCCTTACAATCACAATTTTAACTACAAAAATACTCTCAGACCCAATTTATTGCAAAAATAATGTATGAAACATTTTTGAAGTGTCACCATCTGTAACATGAAGCCAAAACCAGATATCAAACCCAGTTTTTGTATTAAGCACTCAAACTAAGACAAGGCAAACTTTCCACCATGCTGCAAGGTTATCATGGCAAAAGTGCTTCAATTGACCTTTTCTTCTCAGTTGGGTGTCCACCACAGAAGTTTCAGACTACATATTCTCACTCAGTCCTTTCAACCATGAAATCTAAACTGACCAGGCAAGTACAGCCTGTTGCACAAAGACTGAGCTCCAGAAGCAAATGCAAACATGACACCCCAGCCCAAAAATTAAATAGTAACAAAATCCAGAGGCCTTTAGGCACATCCAGGAACTCCAAAGTTTATAGAAGGTGACTCTTAGCACTTAGTCCCTGCTATGTCTAAGCTCTACATGACTGTCTCTCTTTGGTGGCTTCCCAAAATGATGAAAGCAGCAGGCTCAATTTGGGAAATAGAAAGCCAAATAACAGTCACTAGAAACATCATCTATTTGAACGTCATAAATTCTTTCTTTTTCCTTTTTAAGTTTCTTTTTGCCCCCTAATCTCAATACCAAATTACCCTACTTAGTTTCAGATTCCTTCAATTTAATGCTTGATGCAGCAAGTGAAGTAATTTGGTAGGAAATGAGGCAATTTATATCTATTCCCACTGCTGTTTTGTCCCAACTTGAGTGTGTATAAATAAACATATAAAGTCACTTAAAGGGAAACAGCAGTCCCCAATATCCACTGCTTCAGAACAGCATCACTTCTGGCTGCACTGGAGAAGTGTGTCCCACCACGATTTCATGAAGAGCACTGTCATGTAACACAACCTCTGTTTACTGCCATACTGGCACAGATAACCCAAATCTCCTCAAACACAGGTGCTGGCCTGAGTTTAGTAACAAGTGCTATATCCATCAACTATGCTAGAGAGAGGCCATCATAATTCCTCTACAGAAGGGAAAANNNNAGAAAGCCAACCCAGATACCTTCTCTCCCAAGCAGGTAAGAAAACCAAACGAAACCAATATCAAAAAGAAATCATCGGACTAATTTCCTGAAACAGTACCTTGTTCCTATGACAAGCCTCCAAAGCATATACGTGGTGGTGAAAGGAATATCTCCTCATATAGCCTCATTTCTTTACAATGCAGGTTAGAGTGTTTTTTAAATAACTAGTCCTTGAAAACACTTCTTTTAACATCTGTAAGTCATTTAGACATGCTTTCTATATAAGGACAGTTAGAAACCTCACAGCAGACTTAAAATCAAAATTTATGCTCATTTATTTACAGCTGAGTTACTTTAAGACTTTGATCAAGATAGAGCAAAGATATGAAACAATATTTTAAAAGAGCTATTGGTTTGTCAGTTGTAACAACCAACTCAATTCAGGCAATTCAAACTTCATCTTTCAATTTTTCACATTTCTAATGTTCTGAAATGCTCAGTGTAAGGCTCAAAACTAACATCACCTTATTATAGCTTGATTTCAATAGCTTGCAAGAAGCAGCATTTTTCTCAGCTCCATTTTAACAGCTTTGCTGATGCACACAGCACACAAGAAAAACACAGCCGTGAAAAATGATAAAACAAGCCACTTGGATAGACTCAGCATCTTGGTTCCTGTGAAAGCACTGAAAGGCATAAGAAATGAGAAGTCTCAGAGAAAAGGCAATGGTTTGTGATTATAACAATGAGTAGGAATATCACGGTGGGGTACCTGTCAACTGTAACCCTGTCCCTATTCCCCTCTCCTTTTTTTCCTTAACGCAAGGACAAATGAGAAATCTCAAGAATACTCCATACTGCCACAGGACACGCCTCACCCAATGCCCATCTGCCACTGCAGAGGGCAGGGTGAGTGGAAGACTTGAGAGCTGAAAGGTATCTTCATTTACATATTTGCTAGGACAGTTTGTCTCCTACATATCTATGCATTACAGGTGCACCCATTGGAGCTCAGGTTGCACAAGTGCTTTTCTAATCAACAGGAAAATACTGCCAATGATGAGTATTTCACAGGAGAAAAAAATGTAGGACAAAAATATTACCGAGGACACTTAAACTGGGAAGAAAACCACAACAGAGCAGGGGAACCTCCTCTTTCACAGCTATAAAAGATACAGCGATCCGGTTTGCATCTCCTTCCTTATTCACCAGAGACAACCTACACATTAACGGCAGCTAGAATCCAGGTCCACTGCAACCCTACTAACACAAGCTACTCTTTTCCTTTGCCCCTTAAGAAATTATTAAAAAACCCACAGGCAAGTGGAAGTAGTTAATTTCTGAGGCACTCTGACCATCAAGAAGACAAGGAAAACAACTCCCAGATTCCAAAACTTGAACATTACTTTGATGGAAATAAAAACCTTGGCTTCTACTATGTTCCGCAAGGTGACCTAACATGTGAAGAATGCAGCTCTTCAGATCCATGTCATTCAGGATATAAACTTGAATGTCGTTGGAGTTACTTGAAACAAAACAATTCAGCTTATCAACACCAAAATCACACACAGCTTGTCATTGTGGGAATCGGGTATGTGTTCTTTGCCTTTGCAGTATCTCTTTTGGTTTTTTTTCCCTTCATACACCACAGCATTTTAATTGACTTACAGATGCTGGACACTCCCCAAAAAATGATAAGGAAACATAATTTCATTCTGACAACTAACTTTGTACATACTCTTCGAGAAGTTATTTTGAATTCAAAAGCTGCTCTGTAATCTATTCAATTACTGGACTCATCATGTCAAAATGAAAAACATGAACACAAAAGATACAGATTACAGATGTATGGTACATGGTAACCACTAAATGTCAACATTTTACTTGTCAGATCTTGCTTTGCAGATGTTTACTTACAAGTCTCACTTGACTAAATAGGAGTTTCTATAAACATATTTTTCCTAACTCTTCTGAGCTGCTTTTTCCTCTATTTAAAGGGAAACTTATAGCTGAAATTATTTAGCATTTATGTGCTTTATGCACTATGCAAAATTAAGTAGTCATTTTTCTATAAGGAAGGAATACAACAATCATGTGCAAGCATACTTGCACATCTGTTATTTTGAACACTTTTTTGTTTGTTGCTGCAGGGTCCAAGATCCCCAAATAATTATTGCAAAGGCCCACTGCAATCCAGTTGTATAAACACAAATAAGCCTAAGATAACACCCCAAGCACCAAGAGTAATGACAGAGGTGGAAGAGATAGTTTAGTCAGGCATGAAATTGATTTTATAATAGCAAATATCTGTTGCCTTCCATGTGCTAAGTAAATAATTCTAAAGAAGAGAGTAAAGATAATAAAAAAAAAATAATCATTAGCTGCTCCTACTAAATCAAATGAAAGAGTGAAACTTGTTCTTACATTGACCCTGAAACCTGTTTAATAGCTAATTAAAACAATTACTCCTAGCATTACAAAATCCTTAATCATCAACAACTTCAGATGCAGAGGAGACCTTTTTTTTTAACTTTCTTCAAAGTTACTAGTATTTTCTTTAAATGAGAAGTTTATGTCAGCAGAACTTTCACCAGTAGTCAGTAAATTGTTAACCACCAACACAATCCCAAACTTTGACTAGTCTGGTGAACAGAAGATATTCTTCACACACTTTACTAGATTTGACTGCTCAGCAAAGGAACTAATTTCAGCCTTTTTCTCAAAAGATCACACTTGAAAGTAACCCTAAAACGGACTTCTTTCTTCCTATTCAGAAACAAACTTGATAGCCAACAGAAATCCAGTATTATTGCAAAGCAATTACAAAAAATGCTCTTCTGGACCTCCCCGCACCAGCATCTGGAATTCTGCACTCCTTCACATCACCCACTCTTTTTAGCTCACCTCAGTTATTTTTCTCCTCCACAAAGCCATCTGACAAAGCCTCAGCTTGCATTCCTTCATTTTTAAGTCCCAGCCACAAACAGTATTTTAGTTTTAATCAAGCTTTATGTTCAGCAACTTTTCATAGCCTTTTAATAGCAACTAGTTCTCTAGCGCTGTTCCTGGTGGTCTACAGGAGTTAATCATGCTGCTGTTTTGAACACTGATCATTTTCAAGTTACTAAATGTTGCTGTGCTGTAACAAGACACAGAACAATAACTGGAACTAATGGCTTGGCCATTATGAGGTGTTCAGCTTGACCATATATCCAGTCATAAATTAGACAACTAAAAGGTTAACAAAAGGCAAAGGCAATTTTATTAAACTTTACCTTGAGGTTTGCTATTTCTGCCTACGCTTCAAAATCCAACATATTACTAAGTAGATCATTAAGGGATAGAAATGCAGTATTAAAAACAAGAAAGAAACTCATTCAATTCTATTTAGGAAAGATCTAGAGCAATTTTCAGTTGAGGCAGGGGAAGCCTCCAAAATGAATTCAAAGTTGAAACAAATGACCACATTGCTAAAACAGAAATGCTCAAAACACTTCTGTTTAATAATGTTGTCTTATATCCAATTCAGAACAACCCCAAAACCCACATTCAGCCATTAGCTGACATCTCCTGCAGAAGACAAGAATGAAGCATCAGGAAACACTGAAAAGGATCAGCTTTTAGCAGAACAGCAACACCTTTCATTGGCAGTAAGTGCACTTTTTTTCAAAAGTTTCTATATGAAACACCTTAACTGGCAACGAACTCCTGTTGCCTTCTCTCTTATCCTTTTAGGTGGCTATGGCATGGCAACAGTTAGAGGAATGGAAACCTACATACATATGGAAATATTCAGTTGAAAAAACATTAAATACATTATCTGAAAAATCACCTACCTTTTTTGCTCAATTACAAACACATTCCTAATGTGTCTGAAAAAAACAAAGGACAAGTATTGTATTGGGCAACAGAGTCCAGAAGAGATTTAATCAGCTGTCATGCAAGTTTCATCAGCTACTTCATTTGCACAACAACAATTCAGACAGACACCTTAAATGATAACTTATTTGAGGGACAAATTTAACTAATTACTCAATGTAAAAATACTTGTAATTATTAAAAAATGGCTTATATGTAGGGCTGCCTTATTAGATTAAGAAGCTTAGGTAGTTTGTTCCCGAAGTTAATAACAAGCTCTTTTGGTGTTACCAGAGAATTTTAAAGACACAAGACAAATTCACTGCTCCTTAACAAGCTCTGTCAGCTCAGTTCTACTTTGCAACTTTACTTCTTCTTCATGTGGCAATAAATCATCTGAATTGACTTGCACCCCACCCCCTCCTTTTTTATTTCCTTTTGTTGTTTTTATTGTTGTTGTTAAATAACACCCACATCGATTTCAAACTTGATTTTGAGCTCACTTATTACATAGCCACCAAAAGCTACCAATAGATGTACAAGCAGAACCAAAGTCCGGGACTATCACTTCAGGCACAAACCAGCAAAAACCATGTGTTGTTCTTCTTCCTTCAAGCTAACTTGAACACAGAATGGGTCACGTTGGAAGGGACCACAGTGATACCTCTTCAATTTTTACTTGTTAAGAGCAAAGATTTCCTTATGTTTTCAATCCAGTTTCTTCTAGTGAAACACATTTTGTAGATAGGTCTAACAGAGCAGGCCCAGGGTTCCTCTAAAATTAGAGTCCATTCAAAACTAAGCTTTTATCTTTCTGTTCCAATAACATCAGGCAAGTTTCATCTACATAAAATCCAAATGAACCTTCTTTCATAGCAGTAATGAATATCATCATAGCTACTTTTCTACTGCATGAATTTCCCTTGGAATTTTTAGTATAGCATTTACAGTCACAGGAAGTGAATTATCCCAATATCTATCATTTCAGGCATGATGGCTTCAGTTACAGTAGAAATGACTTCTTTTAATGGGATATTACAGTAAACACATGCCACTATAGTTTCTGTTTCAGGGTGTTCTTGATATGATTAAACTGTTTTAATCGTTTATCAAAATGAAGTGATTGCCATTTTACCCCCTCCCATACAAAGCAGCATCTCTGTCAGACAAATCTGAACTTTTATTAATGTCATATATACTCATAACAACCCTGCCTATTCTCCACAACCTTTGCAACATCAGGGATGGGCCCATAATCCTAGCTTGCAAGTAAGGTAAAAATACTACAGATGTGTATCAGGACTTAGTAATAAAAGAAAGATCAAGCAGTGTGCTGGCATTCTTGTTAACCCAAGTTTTAGTGGGCAGTGCTTATTTTGACAAGTTAGGGTCTCTCTACCCTCTAGCTATTCCTTAAATTGTTACCTGGGAGAAGAGACCAACTCCCACCTTGCTACAGCCTCCATTCAGGTAGTTTGAGAGAGCAATAAGGTCTCCTCTGAAGTTCCTTTTCTCCAGGCCAAACAACTCCAGCTCCCTCAACTGCTCCTCATAGGACTGCTGCTCTAGATCCTTCACCAGCTTTGTTGCCCTACTTTGGATATGCTCCAGTAATTGATATCAGGGACACTTCAGCAACCAAATGTGAAAAAAGCACAACAAACAAAGGGCTAAGCTTCTCCATAATAAGGCAAAAACAGTTGGTAAACAAGACATCAGTGCAAAAAAATTACCAACAGAGCAATTCAATAAGTGATGGGAGTGCAATAGAAAAGTCTCTTCTGATGGTTTTGCTGCAGGTTTGCGTGTTGATGGAATGGGCCAAACAAGCAGCAAGGATATTGCTTCTTTTATTATTTTGCTAGAGTGAAGTGGTATTTTGATAGAGGCAAAAAGAACTGAAGAGAAAGAATTAAAAATAAATAGGCCAGAACAAAGCGTATTTTCAATTTCAGTTGCAAAACCAATGTAGCAACAACTTTCTCTTCTTTTAGTACAAAAAATAATTACGGCATATTGCAATGTCACCAATGTAAAACAAAGAGTGAACACAAGGGTGTTTGGTGCTTGCTTTTTTCATCATTTCAAAAGAAAACTGTTTACTCTACTGAGAAGTTTCTTCATGTGTAGTAACATGAAAGTAGAAAACCCATGTGTAAATCTGATATGCTCAGAGTTTCCACTGAAATAAAAGAAATTAATCTTCACAAGTAACTGAAAACTTAAAGATGTTTCAAAAATAAGGTTGCTTGCTTCTCTTGCTTTTACTGAGTATCATTTTATTTACACACGGTTTAGCACTTCAAAATGACTGTGTGCATGCCCCAAAAAGCAGTAGCCTAGGTCATGAAGGTCAAACTAAATTAAAATATCAGACAAATAGATCTATTGATCACAATAAATGCATTTTCTATTTTGTTCCTGAAGCCCCCAGACACCGGAAACAAACCTTTGGGCAAAACAACCAATGGGTTGCCTTCTATTGCTGTTAAATGTCTGCCAGTTCTTGAGAGAAAAAGAAAAATAGTTTTACTGCCATTTCCTGGGTTTACTTCTCGCCATGTCTATTAAAGACAATTGGAGTTTTTTTCTCTCTCCACTGCAATATTAACACATCAGTTCTCAGTTCTATTTTTACAGGCTGGAATAAACTACCTCTACTCTTCACTTCTCCTCTGGAAGGCACATACTTTCCACATATTTCTGAATAATGTTTCCTCTTTAAAGATGAGGAGTTCAGTGATACGAACGAGTCAATTTCAGAGGTGGGACTTAAGACTCATAACTTGTCCTTACCAATGTAATTAGCATCAGTTCTGTAAGCCCTTGAAATGAGATACTCACCAGCTAAGCATCAAAAAAATGGCTTAGAGGAAAAAAAGAGTATAAAACTAGGTACTACGATTTATATAAATATACTAATTACTACAAGTTAGGATAAATGATCTCGTCTCTTTTTTTCTCCTTTGGAAATCACATACCCCAGACCCCGAGTATTCTTATTTCTTTCTTCTGTATTGTGTTTACCTGGTTCTTCTCTCTTACAGTGCCCCACATGGGCAAAACAAAACAAAACAAAAACTTAACTATTCATGCCACATGCCCGCAGATGATGATCCTTTTTATATACACCAATATAACTTGACTTTCATCAAAAGAGCTTGACATCATCGAATAGCGATCAGCTGCAGCTTGTGTTGGTTGCAGCTGGGGTAGAGTTCATTTTCCTCACAGTGGCTGCTATGGGGCTGTTTTAGATTTGTGCTGAACACAGGATTGATAATATAGACATGTTTTGTTATTGGTGAGCTGAGCTTACACAGAGCCAAGGCCTTTTCTGCTTTTCCTACTGGCACGTGGGCAAGGAAGTTGGGGGTGCATGGGACCACTTCTCCAAACTATCAAGCTCCCTTGAAACTCTGAAACCATCCCTTCAACATCCCAGCAGACGCTCTCACCTCTGTTACAAATATCCATATGATTAACAAACTAACTAGCGATGCCTTCAGACAGATAAGCCACAGGACTACAAAGTAATTCCCTGCAAAAGTGGAATACTGAAAACTGTTCCGGGTATAGTTTACAAACAAATTTTGGACCCAATTTGCATTCTTCTTTTCTGAGCCATTCTTCCCCTAACATCTGAATATCCCATTTCACGAGCTCACTAGAGGTCACGTGGATGGCACCTAATATTTCTTTCCATACCTTCACCAAAACTTGATATGCAAAAGTCAGGTGACTCTGAACCTCTGAACTTCTCATTTTTAAAGAGAAAACATTACCTTACTCAGAATGGCAATGCTCTCCTTTTTCTGTTGGCTGAGTTTTTATTAGATTTACTTAAACACTCAGACTCCCCAGCTGATCCTATCCACTTTTTAAAGTTCAAATTCTGAGTTATCAAGGGAAGTGGAGGGCTGGTAAGGTCAGTCCAACTTTATAACCTTGAACACACAAGTCAAATGATATGTCAGTCAGGTCATAGATGGTGTCAGACGATACCATTCATAAGGTTCTGAGCGCAGAGCACATGACATTAGAACATCTGGAAGAGGATCCAAACAGAATTCCATTTTAAGAAATATGTCTACTGAGTATAGCCTTCATTAAAACACTAAAAAAGTACCCTGTTGTAAAATAAATTAGTATGTTAGCTCGTTGAATTGTGACTGGTTTGGGGTTTTGAGTAGCACTTTCCCAAAACATGAAACACTTGACTTCAGTTGATCATCAGGTCACTTAAATCCAGAAACTTGGAAGATAAATATATACTTAACTCCTTGTCTCATGAAAACCCTTCAAGGTGAGCAAACACATTTTGAAGTCTGAGCCTTGGTGTCTCTGATTCTAAAATCCCCATCTATAAAATTGTGACAACTTTTCCTTGCTATTCCCCATTGTATGAGGGCAAGCAGTTCAGACAAGATGATCACAAGACTAAGCAACTGCATTGGTTTGATTTTTTAAATTTTCCTTTATAGATTTCAGTACTCTTAAAATGTTCTTCCTCTAGCAGTACCTTTTCATGCAATGCAAGATATATATTTGTACACCTTTGTTTCTGAAAGTATTGCTCTTATTGCTGGCACAAGTGCAGCAGAAACAACAGTAATCAATTTGATTTGGCCTTATGAAACAAGTGTCATTTTGATAAATGATCCTAATTAAGTTGATATTTCAGGTAGAAAGTGTATTGAGTTAATGTGTTGGCATCTCTCTAGTTATAGTCAGACAAGTACAGATGTTGCAATAAAGCAGCAGCAGTACACTATTAACTTTGCAAGTCACTCAGTCTGTATTCACAAAGTTTGATCAAAGCCACACAACTTAGCAATTGAAAGAAGATGCTGATTTCAAGTTTTAATTATTCAGCAACATACACAAGTAGCAGTCCCAGGAAGTTTCAAAGCTATAGGTCATTCCTTGATGATCTCTCTCCAGCATGGAAATGATTAATTAGTATAGTGGCAGCACAGTTGTTTAGAAAACCTTGCTCAAACACCAAAAGACAAAACCTGTGTTTCTTCTCTTTTACATAAATCTAATTACCGAGTGTCCTGTTAAGGCTAAAAGACATCATACATTTACATAAACCTAATTACCAAATGTCCTGTTAAGGCTAAAAGACATCATATGTTTATGCATTACTTTCTTATGCTGTGCAAGTCTTTGATCCATGCCTCATGGTTGGCAAATACAAGTTTAGTTTCCATTTAGCAATTGTAACAGATAAAATAAACAGTAATCATCTGCTCTGAAGTCAAAGCAGCCTTACATTTCCCCCACTTTTCTACTGAGTTCTCTGTAGCTCTAGTCAATTTATTGTGTTTACCATTTGTGCAGACTTGCAGCTACACTTCCTAGTGAAACCCAGCTCTCCTGCAGTACGAGAGCAGCTCTGTTACCCGGCGAGGACAAGCAGGTATGGTGCAGCCAGGTGGGTGCCATGCTGTCACTGCGAGTTTGTGGCACTCCAGCACAGGCTGGAGCCAAACTCTGAGATAACAGCTTCCTCCTCAGACACCTCGGGGCTACACAGCCACTTCTGTGCAGCCAGCACTGCTGGAACTCAAAGGTTCCTTCTCACTCTCAAACGCATCTTCATGGAAACCATTCCCGCAGCATAGAGACTGAAAGGGACGAAGTGCTTCCTACCTGCGGCAGGTTTCAAAGGAGCTTCAGCAACCATGCCACAGCTTCACTGCTACTCCAACCCTCGTCCCTTTGGAAATTGTCTTCCCTTCTTTTATCAAGTTTGGCCTGCTAAAAACAAGCATGTAAGGCTGAAAATACCTTCCGAGGTTTCTTAAATCCAATTCCTCATCTCCTCAGGGGTTTCCCCTAGCAAGACAGTAGAAAGAAGTGGTTTCTTGTATTTTTTTTCAGATCTACAAAAAGGTGCCCTCTGCAGAAAAAGATTCTGTTCCTGATATCTACCTGTCAAAAATCAGGATAGTCTCCACAGGTGTTTACCCCAAAGAAATAACCTTGACATTAGATCAGTCTACTTTCATGTTGTAGACCATGAGGCAGGGGGATCAGTCACCATGGCTGTAACATCCTTCAGACTGACACATCAACTAAGACAGTCTAGAAATGGATGTACCATGGGCGTGACAACAGATGAAAATTACTTCAGGCAGCCATGCCTCTGTCAAAATCAGATACCTCAATACAAACATAAAAAATAACAAAAAACTGCACACCACAGAAAAGTACATACTTCTATACTGTAATGAAAACAGCCAGGGGAAAAAGGCAAAAAAAGAACAGTAAATTCAGTTGGTTAGAGCGGTAGAATACTCTTCTCTGGTGACAACAGAATGGAATATTTAGGCATCATTATAGAAAACAGGGTAAATTATACACCTATTTCCTTGACTAAACCATATAATTAGTAGCACTACCTGTCTTAAAAAATATTTATATCCACAAAATAACCAAGAGAATACCAAGAAAACATCACTTTTAAGCATTATTAAAAAAAAACAAAAATCAAAAAACAAAAACAAAACGAAACAAAAAGTGAGTTGTAAATGTCTTCAAATTTTGCCCAAAAGGTATCTAACAGCACCATAAGATCATGCTGGATTGATGAGGAATACCAGGAGTTAATAAATTCTCTTACCTCAAAAGAATTGTTCCAAAGTGGACAGATCATGTAAGGCAGTCAAATAAGTCTTAATGCTTGAAGATCACTAAGCACTAGTACTAGAGCCAAAGAGGTTAACTCTCACAAGAACATAAGCAGTCCCAGCAAATGACAAAGTATTCTGTGGACTCGTATCCACTCTTCACAGATCTGTTAATGATCATTCTATGAGATAGGGAACTACAAAGAAAAACAGTGGATGAAGCTTTGTTCAACAGCACCGAAGCTTTGCAGGTGGTGCCCCATAAAGTTACCTACAGTGTTTATAATAATGACAGATAAAAGGATTTCCAAGAGTTTCATTTACAAAGGTGACTCTACCTGTCAACATCTCTGCAGAAAAAAAAAAAAGTAGTTTGAGATAGTTGAAGTTTTCTAGGCATCAAAGATATTTATTAGAGCTTTTCTTAGAGGGACTGATCATGACTGTAGGGCTGCTTCCTGCAAGAAGGAACAACCAGGGTCTGCCAGTGGTAAGACACCACTGCTGATGCAGAGAATTGGAGGATTATCACCATGAACCACAGCACTCGGCTGATCAGCAAACTAGCTTCAATGTGCAAACACAGCTTGAGGGGAGCATGTCATGCAGGAGTTGATCTGGAGACTGCACCAACTCTACCAACCGCTCTTACAAGAGACCTCTAACTGTTGTCAGGATAAGCACCTTCACTTCTTCACCCACCAGTATCAGGTTCCACAGTCCCCTGACACACGCCTTTGCCTGGCTCTGATACAGAGACAGTGCCAGCCTGCAGTGCTGGAGTGGTGGTCTGCCAGGAGGGAAGCAAGAGTGCTTAATCTCTGCTCAGAGCCAAGGATATTTTACTGGCATAGTTGTCGTGCAGACACCAGTTGGCTAAAACTTCAGATGAACAGTATTTTCCCCCAAACTGACCCACCCAAGTCAGAGTTAGAATCTCTCTTGTGAACTATGCAAAAATACAGGTGCTGACATCTATCTCTGAACTTTCCTGTCTTCACTGAGAAAGCCCAAGAGAGACACAGAGCCCAATAAAGAAAATGCATGCAGCCTTCTGTGGCTATCTGTAAAGGAGTTAAAACAATGACATCAGTAGCATTGAGGGGTCTGATACTGTGCTTTGGTCACAGCCTGGCTAACACATTTTCAAAGAGTGAAAGGGAATACATCTTCTGCTCAAGGAGAGGAAGAAAAAAAAAAAAAAAAGGATACTAGGGATACTTCCTAACATTACTCTAGTAGTAAAACTACTGAAGACTACCACTGGGATCATGCACTACCATACCATGCATTTGTCCTCAGGTGGTAATGCAAGAGGGTACCCCTGAATCTCAGCTGGGCCCAGAATAAGCTGTTTTGATTTCAGGTTGGCATATATCAATTTACAGGAAAGTGCAAATCGTAAGGGAAATATGTAGTAAATAACTGTTCTTTTCACTACAAAAATCAAATTACCAAGGTCATAAATGTCTAGAAGAAAGAAGTTTCTGTATCTCAATCACACCTTAATCGTGGACAAATCCTTTTAATTTTAAATATTCCTTTAAAGACATTGCACATATAAAAGGGACAGAGTTCAATAACAATAACATCCAATGCTTAAATAAGCCACTATTTAGTTTAGTAATTTTGCTATTCTGTTTAATCACTTTGCAATGAAAGACACATCTGTGCACTGAGCACCACTCAGAAAATTTCTAAAAATAGCATATTACTCCCTCTAGACTAAGCTTTCTTTTGAATTTTTTTTCCACACCACAGATAGTTAAATATTCCTGCATTACTGACTTGGAAGCAAGAACATGTAAAAGTTGCAACTCATTTCACTGCACCATCTTGTGGTTAATAGCAGCAGCCACAAGATGAATGATGCACAGCAGTATTGTCAGGTGTTGACAAGACCTCTGTGCTGCTCCATGCTTTTAGGATTTAAACTGACTCCTTCAAAGCATGCCATGGAAAGCTATCTGTCTCATTCCCTCAGCAAGGTTACAACAGAGGGCAGAAATTTATGACATTTCTTCGGTTTTGAATGTTTATTTGGTTATGCAGCAAGTTTTGAACATCCACAACCACACAGCCTTGTTATCTTGCTTTCTTAAGTCTGGATTTTACCCTTCCCTGGACTATGGTCTCTACAGACAGCTATACAGTACAAATGCAACAAAACTCTGACAAAGTTCAGGCAAACAAGATCTTGTGGCATGTAGCATCAGAACCTGGTGTATCACCTTACACCCTTGCCTGTCAAGTCTGAGAGGTACCAGTTTAAAAAACTAAATGCACAACAGCTCCCTTTACATTCATTTCATAGAGAAAATTAGAAGGCATTTGCAAATAGCCACAGGCGCTGCCTAAGACTGACTACAGTGGTTATATCCCCTTCTAGAAACTCTTGTGCTCGTAGAGGAGGCAAGCACAATTTTCATACAGGTATTATGAGCATGAACACATTTCAAAAACCACTCCAGCATTTTTCAGTTTTCCAGTATTCTTAGGCCAAACTGAAAAAACAAGATATCAGAAGTCTTACAACTGCATTTATAGACATCTTAATGCTGCTCATGAAAGTAAATAGAATGTAAAGTACGTGGAGTTGTGAAAGTGAATACAGCTATTTTACCATATAGGGAAGTGAAGGAACAAAAACCAGTGAACAATTCACTAGATCAGTCGATATATTCTTACAAAGATGAGGTTTTGATGACTATCAATGAATACTCCAACAGTTAATATTTAGAAGGCATTAAGGCATTGCAACTAAACGACAAAAAGCTACATTGTTTAGTGTTGTTCAATAAGACCACTTTTAAAAACTTTAGAAAATATCAATAAAGTATTAACTTCCCAAGAGCAGAGAGCTATTAGCTCATTCCTAGCAGTGAATTTAAAACATTCTCATTTCCTTGAAAACCATTAGCCATCAAAATATTTATGCACAAGCTGTTATAAAGGCCACTTTACTAAAACTAGACAGTTTTTCTATTCAACAGTGACAAATGAAGTAGATACGGGTATAAATGCAGAAAAGTACTTACAAAATCACAAAAGGGAAAAGGAGGGAGTGCCCTTTCTACTGATGATATGAAAGAAAACCCCTTAATAGGCTAGGTTTAAATAGCATAGTTATTCTTTGAAAAGTTACTTACAGAGTAAACCTGGATAAATAACTCTAAGTGTACTAATACTGATTCAGCAACACTTAAAACCATGAAAGCAATTACTGGTTGTAGTGGTTTGATGCTGGCCAGATGCCAGGTACCCACCAAAGCCACTCTCTCACTTCCCTATACAGCTGGACAGGGGAGACAAATACAGAGAAGGGTTCATGGGTTGAGGTAAGGACTGGGGAAGATAATTCACCAAGTACCATCATGGGCAAAACAGACATGAATTTGGGATCTCAATTGAATACTGATAACAAAATCAAAGCAGGATAATGAGAAGTAACATAAATCTTAAAAAATACCTTCCCCCCACCCCTTCATCCTTCTGAGGCTCTACCTCCTGCCCACAGTGGTTCAGGGAGACAGGGAATGGGGATCATGGTCAGTTCATCACGTGCTGTTTCTGCTGCTGCTCAGGGAGAGGAGTTGCTCCCCTGCTCCAGCCTGGGCTCCTCTCTCCAAGGGTCTGCAGGCCCCTGCCAGGACCCTGCTCCAGCATGGGACTCCCACTGGTTTCCAGCCTCCTCTCAGGCACCCACCTGCTCCAGCATGGGCTCCTCCATGGCCTGCAGGTGGATCTCTGTACCCCCATGGACTTCCAAGGGATGCAGGGGCACAGCTGCCTCCCCATGGGCAGCAGAGGAATCCCAGCTCCAGTGCCTGGAACATCTCCTCTGTCTCCTTCTGCACTTAGCTTGGTGTCTGCAGAGCTCATCCTCCCACATGTTCTCACTCTGCTCTTCTCTGACTGCAATTACAACTGCACAATAAAAGTTTGGGGGTTTTTTTTCCTACTTCTTAAATACGTTATCACAGAGGCATTTCTATCATTTCTTATCAGCCCAGCCTTGGCCAGTACTGGGTTTGTCCTGGAGCTGCCAGGCATTGGCTCTGCTGGACATGGAGGAAGTTTCGGGCAACTTCTCACAGAAGCCACCCCTGTAGCAGCCCCACTATGAAAACCTGGCCATGCACACCCAAAGGAGTAGCAGTTCAAGCAGAATATTGAGCTCTCATTTGGGCACCAAGAGTAAATGAAAGAAAAATTAACCGTGCTAAAACTAGGCAGATTTTTTTTCTCCTCAAACACACCAGCCCATTAACAAATACTCCTTCAGCACAGCATTGCTGGACCACAAAAACCTCAATACTTCTCCATTAGCCTACATACATCCCAATCAACTTTTATCCCTTACACTCACTGCCTGCAAGTACTTTACCTACAATATCAGAAAGTTATAATTGCTTTTACCTGCAATAGCAGCAGCACAAGGTACTGCCCAGACCCCTATGAAAGGCATTTAGCACCTCCCTGCATATATACCTAGACAGTTGTTAAGCAAAAACCTAACATCACTACTCCATGATAAGCTAATTTGCTTCATAAAACAAACCTGTATCTTAGGTATTTCTTCCTAGAGTTTACATCAGCATCCTTGATGTTGTATTAAAATGCATGTACTATCCAATCTGGAAAAAGCCAAGGGAAATAAATTTGTACCTAAAATTTATTTATAACATTAATTTTAACCACCCAATCTAAAATTACATTTAAATATATTAAAACCTATGTTAGAGACTAACCCAACTAAAATCTGTTCTGCAAAGCGATAAGGTTGCTGCTTAAAATGCAGCACACCCTTTAATAAACTTATGAAGTTGCACCAGTGTCTAACACACATGGAACCACAAATACCCAAAGTCGTAACCCAGTTTTGCGAGTACCATCCTCTTCTGCAGGATAAGAGGCAGATTTTTTTCATTTTATTTTGTTCAACTGGTTCCACTCATTACATAGATCCTTTGTAGTTAAGAATCTGACTGGAATTTAAAGAGGCAGGAAAACTTTTATGAACTTTCACACGAAGAATGAGCATTTTGAGGTGGACATGAAACACTTACACATAGATCCCACATATACAGCAGTATGAAAGCATGTGTCCAATGAGAATCAATGGGATTACCACAGTGTAGTTTCAAAGAGCCATTTGAAAGATGAGGTAAAGGCAATTTCACCAACAAATAGAGGAAAAAACTGCATCCTAGTGCAGTATCAGCAGGTGGCATTACAGACACCATACAAGAAAACAGATTTTTAAAAGTAAAAGTTTACCAAGCATAAATACTGGAAAACAGAAGTCTAACTTTCTTTTCAAAAACATATGCAGCTTAAAATGAGGCAAAAAAAGAGAAGACAGGTTTATGTGGGAGGAATGATACATGACATACCTTAATAAGATGGATAGAAATGCACTTCCCATTTGTTATCTTTTTCTACAAGGGTAAACAAATGAGGGCTTGGTTTCATTCACTAATAAAATGCATATGTACAGTTTTATATCTTAACATATTTCTATTTAGGTTCACATCACCATTTAACTCTGATGAGCACTGCATATATTTAACATCCAAGTGAACAGCACAATTAATAAGACAAATTAATTTTACAGCAGCTTCTCAATTTAATAAATCCATATCAGGTTCCAATATGGATGTAAAGACAAGACCTGTTACTTTGACTGCTATCTGAGAAATATAATTAAAGCCTAATTTGTTGAAAAGTACTTCAGGTACACATACAGAATCTGATGGGCATGCAATTAAATAAATTATACTTTCAGAATAGTAGAATAACTCCAAATGTTAGGTAATGCATTTAATATATGAACAGCCTTCTAGGAAAATCAAACCACATGCAGGTATTTTCTAACATCATAAAAAAAATCTAAATGTCCTTTTACTTGCATCAGTTAAAAGCCTTTTCATCAACTAAGTGGCAATATTATGTCCCTTGCTGGCTCATTTTTGTCATCTGGTTGCAAATTATCTTTAAAGAAATACTTGGCCTTACTCTTCCAGAATCGGGATCAGGATAAACAACATTTCCAAACATCTTAGGAGAAGTAAGAGGCGGGGAAAAAGTGCAACCCGATATCTAGAATAAGCCATTATCTTACATCATGGCCCATATCTGGTTGGATTTATTATTTTTTGCTCTTTTTTTGAAACAAATACTGTATTCTATTTTTGGTACTCCAAGTCCTACTTAAGCAAAATCCCCAAACAAAACCCAAGAAATGGATGTTCAAGACTGCTGAACAAAAAGTCCAGAGTTACTATGACAGAAGAAGCCTGTGCTTTCTTATTGCCACATTTAGATGCACAAACTTTTTCCTGCCACCTTCAAGCCTCCCTACCACCCCCTACAGTGATTAGCATATCTGGAAAGGAACGAGGCATCCGTGTGGGAGAGGAGAGAGTCTAGATTCCAAGTAGTAACTATACTGAATTAAAACTCAAACTACTTCAGAATTGTCATGCTTCATGACATAAAACTCTCATTATCAAAGAATCCAACGCGGGTCTCTTTTTTGCTATGAATTTCATGCTTCCTGTTTCCTGATTTTTGATTGCTTATGCTATATACTGGGCATACAAGGAAAGCCAACAATAAGCACATGGTAATGTATTTAGGAGAATCACTGTCCAGAAATGAATTAGGAAAATAGATGTATATGCACACTATATCAGAATTAATATTAATCTTAAGTATCTCCAGAAAGCAACTATCAAGACAAATGACATTCAAATGGGCAAGACATTCCTATTCCTTAATTATTTCTGACAGTACTGAAGGCTTCTTGGAGTGAAAATTTAAGCTTTTTATAGCCTATTGAAGATTATAAATTCACAGTTATCAAATAAAGAAAGTATCTTCAGTTGCCATATGAATGGCTCAATGAAACTGAAATGGAATTGCTGTTTAAAAAAGAACTTGGTCTAGGCAAACAAAAATAAGGGACTGGAGAAAAATGGGAAGTATATATATCATTATGTAATTTGTCAGTTTGGCCTCCTTTATAATACTACATACTGCAAAGCTCTAAAATCCTGGCATCAGAGTGAACTTAAATGCCACACAGAAGATCTAACACAGAGAGACTTAAAGGAATTAGAATGGTTTCCATAAAAGATAAATAATAGGTTGTTCTTGTTTGCTTTTACATTATTAAAAAATTTGAAGTCTCTGTGACATGTCTGTGGATAGTTAAGATACTCATCTATCCTCCATGCTGAAGAGGACAGTCAGTAAAATTAGCCAATAAAAAGTCAACAAAATAAGTGGCAAACAGTAAAAAACATTACATTCTGTATAAGTCTTCAGCAATGATTGCCAGAGTTCGTCTATACCAAAACTCAGAAGGGATGGATATTAATGGACTTCTACTAATTAATGAAATATTAATTATATGCCCAACAGCTTCTGGCAAAAGAGTTGAGGAAAAGAGAGAGAGCGCATAATATTATTGCCCACTGACCCTGCAGAATGCTTTGGTGTTTGTTTTGTTTTGTTTTCCCAGCTTTGGTGCTTGGTTGTTTGGGTTTTCTTTCTTTTAAAGGTTTGGTAGTGAAGACATCTAGACAGACCAGAGAATTTCACCCAGCATGGCAAATCTTATTTTTTCTGTATGCTTCTCTCCATGCTAGCGTGCGTCTTGCCAACAATGACAATTTGCAAACATCCATTAACCAAGCTGCCTATGAGATACTAGAAAGCTTCAAATTAGAAAAAGGCCACTAAAGCTGTAAGTTATCCAGTAAGTCTGCTTCGTACATCACCAAATCAGAAAATAATTTTGGTTGGACAGGACTCTGGAGGTCTCCTACATCCAAACACCACCCCAAAGCCTGGGGAGTGTCCACTCGTGAACATTTCCAAGCACAGAGACCCCAACAATGAATGAGACGCCCCAGTTCAGTATTTTGACCATGTGGTTAAAAAAAACCCTCAAACCCTAAGATTACTACTCCCTAGACACACAGTTTCCTATGCTTCCCTAGCCACCAATCTCTCCCAGAGGTTGCCAAGGCCTCGTGCTAGTTGCCCATAGGGAGGCATCCCAGCGGACAAGGTGACCCCACCAGCTGGCAGCATCACAGCTCTGGCTGTCCTGGAACCACACAGTTGCCCTGGAGGCCTCTCAGCTCCTGCTTCCCCATCCTGTCAACCTAAGCTCCCTTCCCTCCTTGCCTATGGGCCCACCCAAAAGATTGGCCACTTAATTGACTTGCCCCACTCAGGCACCTGTATCCCTCCCAAGGCCAACCCAGTACCTCATGCCCACTGCCTGGCACACCCAACTTCGTCATTTGCATCCTGGGAATACTCCTTGTACTCCGAGGTAGCAATCTGGAAATATAGAGAATGTACACAGTAATAAGAGCTACGTCCGTGTAATACAGCTGAGAAGCATCCCCATCTTCAGAGCTCTCCTGGCAGAAATGAAACCCACAGAAACATCAAGCTGTCCAGAAAAGCTCATGGAGAAGGCAGAATGTATTCAGTAACAATGGCCCAGGCAGGAACATAGTGGGGATGAACATATCAGGAATGTGAGAAATTCTCCAACACTGTATGGAGAGTCAACAAAAATAAAAAGCACCTCTTGCTTACAAGAAATATATTACAAGCATATATTTCATCACACCATTTTATTAGCCAGGAGAGTCCAGAAGTCCACAGGATCATTCCTTTTCTGATGGCTATGAGAACAAGACTGGGGTTTTTTTTGGTGTCCCACTCAGGCACTGCCTCTAGACAGCATGGCTTTCTATTTCAAATATCAACTATCAGCCTTCAGTCTGGTAGGCTTTTCAAATCCCATGACTGGGTGGTGGGATTGATGCTTGGGTGGGTGGGAGATACATGGAAACAGAAGGAGCAGGGAAATAACTGAACTAAAACAGGAAACAAGACTGAGGTAGGAACATGACACAGAACAACAGGGAAAAAAAACCAGTAAGAATAGCAAAACAGGAGCCCAGAAAACCAGGGAAGACATTTTGCAAATCACAACTGGGAAGAAAAAAGAGGAGATGGGAAAAAAGCAGGGGAAAAATCCCACAAAACAACAAAGAAGAAACAGCAAAAAATCTTTGGGTCTAAAGTAAATTAGACTTTTTTCTGGTTCCAAAGTTGATTTATACTGCCGCCTATTAAACTTAATGCTCCAAGGCCAACACAGCTTTTATATTTTCTGGGTTAAGAGAGTGTGAGCTTTTTTTTTTTTTAAATTGGTATTTTGAGTCTGTTTCTTCCTGGTGAAGGAAAGATTAGTCAAAAATTTTCAAGAATGGGCAATTTCTCTAATGTTTTTTGACTCCTTAAGATTGTATGCCTGGTGTTTCCATATGCATGCTTCTTCCCTTCTGGAAAACATCACCTGTGAAACCTGGTGAATCCTAACTGCAGATTGTGATGGCAAATGGTAAACCATGACAGAGGCAAAGTTTCACATCAAATATGATCTGAGCATGATCTAAAACTGCAACTGTGTGTGGTATTTCTACAGTCGCTAAGCTCATCTGATTGATTGCAACCCATAGCACTAATCAAGCTGGCAAAAGAATCAAGTCTCAGCCCTCCTAGCCCCAGTTGTTATCCTCAAGCTGTCTTCCTTCCCTTATATGCAGCTGCACAAATGTAAATATAGCTAATTTTAATTGAGACAGATCTGCGAAACAATTCAATTTACAGCCACATGAGCTTTGGGGTTGAGGAAGGTTGGGCAAGGAGAAACAAGCATTGGCACAGTAACTGAGACAAGAGAGAAGTGACTTTTTTTGAGGAAGTGCCAGTTTATCCTGGCTGGAAGATCTCTGCTGTAGTTTCATACCCATTTTAAAGCAGCTCACAGGACTACCATCCATGTGAATGCCTACAAGATCTCCTTGAAGACAGTAAAGATAGAACGTGCTTAACCACAGCACAATTACTTTTTAGAGATAAAATGGGGAGACACCTGGTGCCATTTACCTAGTCCCATGCTAACCCCTTTGTCAATTTCCTTGATTTTAGACATTTTAGAAACAAAGAAACAACCTTTCTTTTGCAAGGCCACATTTCCAGAAATGGCTGTATTGGTCCTGCACCCCAGACACTATCAAACTCTCCATACTGCCACGAAGTGGGTCGTTCCCCCTCAGCTGTATGACTAAGGGGTTTGGACAAAGCAGCAAAGCATCAGCTTTTCCTCTCCACATTTACCAGTGCCTTGAACTTATGCTAAGTTTTATTTCATCTAGCATACCAACAATATATGAAGACACTGCAGGATAAAACCAGAAAAGCTTCTCCTGTGACGGATATTTTATTATAGAACAGGCCACTCAATGAGATCTTCCCAAAAACTCCTCTAACAGCATCCTTAACATTTCAAGGATCTGAATTAACACCTTGTAGAACTAAAGTATTAATTAGACAACGGTTTGAGAGATGTTGACTACTATAAATTGCTGTGGGCATGAGGGGCTTTGGTTGATCTTACTCTTCATATGCTTATACATAACATTAAGTTATAATATCCTTCAAATAAAACCCTGACACATTTCAATGATCTTCCAACCAAAAACTTTTAAATAGCACATAATTTTTTTCAGAAGCTACACATGGCAGATTCAGAGCAGATATTAAACCATTTTATCACAAAGAATAAGCTTTACAGTTCTGCTATACATAAGGAATTCTTACTATATGATTCAAACAAATCTTTGGTGTTCTAAAATGTACTTTTTTTACTACTCTGCCTTAAGAAAGCAATGCTGTAATTCACATGCAAAGAATACTTTATTAGTCTGGGGTGTTAAACATGTTTTAATTTTTTATCAATAAGGTAGAGAGGAGGTTTGGGTTCATTTGGGGGATTGTTTAGTTTTATTATGTTTTAGGAGGCAATTCTTACCATTTTCTTACCATTTTTCAAGATATAATACTAAATTGGAGACAGAAGCACACAGGCCAGTACACTCACACAAATAGGCATATGCATCACACACGACTAGATACGAAAAATCCCCATAAATTCATCTTTGTACATAAGTGAATGTTATAAAAATCATTCACTGCAAACCAAAAAGGTTCAGAGGTAGACACGGGCCCCAGAACAACCCAAAGGAACTGGTTACTCTCAAGAAATGCAGTAAAATCTAAACTTGTAACAAGAAGATTCCTGACTGGGACCTCTGGGGCTGATGATCCAAAGATGACCCTCCCAACTTAGACCACAGAATCATTGAATGGTTGGGTTGAAAGGGGTCCTCGAGGAACAGCTACTCCATCCTCCCTGCCACAGGCAGGGACATCTTTCCCTAGGTGGGGTTGCTCAGAGCCCAAGATCATTCTGTGATACAATGAAACACACATATGATAAGGTGTCAAAAAAGTACACTACAGAAGGAAGAAACGTAAGAAAATTACACTGTGTACAGCAGACAGAATTGCAGAGTACAGTGACATGCTTATGCATGTTTGAACATTTGTATATCCAAAATAAAAGTCAAAATTTTAAAATAAAAGAGACAGTATAGACCAATGTGAAGGTTCTTTTGCAACTTTCTTTCTCCATTAGTTACAGTGTCCACAGATCACTCTGAAGTTTGGCTACCATTTTAACAATGGATTCACAGAAGGACCAATTTTGTATAATAATTTCAATGACTTATATGCTTTAAGGTGTAAGAAAAGGCACTGACCAACCATTCACAAGACTGGCAACCAGAATCTGCTTTTTGTACTGGTAACATCTAAAGTGTTGCCAAGTCATTTTGATTAATATTAGACTGAATCAAAAGCATTCAAAAAAACCACTAGCTCCAATTTTGTTTCAGCCTTCAGAAGGCTACCCAAGTGACAGAAATACAACAGCTACATAAAACAGGTAAAGCAAACAGAACATTTGATACCTTCTAAGCTTTAATTCCAAAAGTATTTTTTAAATATTAAACTGTTCCCACTTTATTGCCCACTGAGTCAATTCACGTCCTACCAAGATTTAAAAAAAAACCAAAACTATTCCGTTCAGTAATGTCACTTCCACCAGAAATGGACTTCAATATTGATACAAACCTAACTGCTAATACAATAATCTCCCATTTTCATTTTAATTTATAACAAAGCAGTCTAAAATGTACTAAAGGCAAAAGACATACCAGAAGATTATTTTGTCAAATGGCCTTCCCATGCATTTTATGTAAACAAAGTGCCTCTTAAATAGTTTTATACGTTTAAATTCAATTTATTTAAATCTAATTTAAAAATTATGATAATGTAAGAATTGGTGGTCTTATTGGAGACTGAATAATTGGAGACAAAGCTTAGGCTACACAGGTGTGTAGAAAACAAGGCAAATGTGGGTTGTGGATAATAATGCCTTCCCTGAAAACTCAGCATTCAATGACTCTGCCAGACAAGTGCCTCAAGTACTTCTGGCACCTTTGAATGGCTCTGGATGAATTTTCTTTCCATGACTTTGTCTAGCCATGTTTCAGAGGCTGGTTTTAAAAGGAGCAAAGCCTATGGTAAGTAATTTACTTATTTTCTTTTTCTCACAATACCAAATAATTTTTTTAACCCATAGAAAGCATACTAAGAACGCTGAAAGAGGTATTTCTATCTTTTTATGTTACACTGAAGTCTCCATGCAAACTCCAGGGAAGTTTGCAGCTGGAGAATTTATTTTCAGGAAGCTGAGGGTTAGTGCTCTGTCAGATGTACTTGTACAATATACACAACTTGAAGTGTTGTGATAACACTGAAAGTATTTTCTGCAATACAAATTTGAAAATGTTTTGATCTCTGAATAAGCCCTTCCATAATAATCACATATTCTCACGGGAATAATAAAAAGTTACAAATACAAGATAACAATGTTGTAAGTGATTACTGACAACATTTCCATCAGACAAGAAATAAACTGTATGCTGTTATTCACACAACTTCTAATCAAAGACAAGAATCTCTTGAAAACTGCCAAAAAGAAAACACTCTTGCTGGTGAAGTATAAAACTAAGAAATACAACATAACTCTTTAAAATGCAAAAGAGCCAGGAGATGAAGATTTCTTATTCATTATATATGACAATATATTATTTTTCAAGCACAACGAAACCCTCAAAAGAGACATACCATACCAGCTTGGGAAAGGCTGTGGAGAGCGTACTGATTTTTGCAATTTTCTGCACTCCTTCAAACAGCATACTCTTAGTACCTCTGCACCACAACAGGCAACAAGGTGCTAAAACATGAAGAGTGCCAAGGGAACCAACTGCTATGTACCACAGCATGGAGAAAAGTGAGGTAACAGAAGGGCTTCTTGAAAACAGAAATAAAATATTGAAACAGTAGTTTGAACAGGACAAAGACTTACTACATTCACTCTGTCTGACCCAGAGAAAATGGCGCAACCTAGTATTTGGAAGCAAATAACCACCACAACATTTAATTTACAATCGCTAAATTGGCCTATTTCAAAACCTACATGTTTAACAGATTCACATGTCTAAGATATATTTTTCTTACTTTTCAGAACACTTAAGGCTATCAGCTTATCTTTTGCATATTTTGCATATAGTTGTGCATGAGGTAAGGTAAAAGACGTTTTGATTAAGCTTGTACGTACAACTTGGTTAAGCTGCTGACAGCACACAAACGTAGGACTTCCAACAATTTTCGGAAGAAAATCTACTTTGAGCCAATGTTATCTTGCGAAGAATATCCCAACTAGACTTTAATCCATCATCAAGAATGTAATACACACAGAGAGGTCTTTCATGCAAGATACAGATCCGATATTTATTAAAGTATCCATTTGCAAGGGTTACTCATTTATTCCAATAATGATTACTTTCATGCCCTTAAGAAGTTAGCAGCAGTATTTTTAATAGTATACCACAAAACCTGGCATACAAGAATTTAAGTCTAGAACAACAGGTTCACACTTCTGATTTGAAAATGAAACATTGATAGGAACCTTTTTTAACTCCAGGTTGTAATAATTTGGACCCAAAGAGTTTAAAGATAAGTTTCTTCAAACCACTGAATTTCTTTCAGTATTTTATTATTAGAGGACAAATGGGTTATAGAGTATGGCTAAATGACTCCTATTATGCTCCATTATCATTTGCTAATAAGTTTTGTCAAGCTTGCATCAAAAAGCCTAAAACTTCTCTTGTTTTCTGTCTGTATAAGGCTTAAGAGATATTCTGAAGAACAACAGTAGATCAACAAAATGAGACATAGATGTATAAGAAGTAATGTAAGGGAAAAATTTCTGTGAAATCACTTGGGTGTTATTGCAAGAGAAAGATTAAATTAAAAAAAACTCTGCTTGTAATTGAAATGCTTGAAATCTTTCAGATATTAAATGGGACCTTTCATAGAAGATCACTTAGATGTCAGGAATTTGCCTATGAGAACTCATGCAAACATGATAAAGTTTGAAAAATCAGAGCTGATAGATGTGAACAGTCCCTTAAGGCATCTAGAATTTAGCAGCATCTTTAATTTTTAATTATAGAGAAGATGTATTGAAACAAAGTACCCATGAGTATACTCTGGCTTGACAGGGCGCTTTTTTTTTTTTTTCTTTCTGGTGACTGTCACATCAGCTCCCCCTGCAGAGCTGCCGATAACACATGGTGCACTGCTTAGGGTGCTGGACTAGGGACAAAAACTGGATGAAGGAAGTTTGCTTAAACATAAAATTAATGAGAAACTTTATTAAGGTTTTAAAGATTTTATTTCTGCCAATACATTTTCTTGTACACACCTAAATCTGAGTGCACCCATGCTTTAGGAACATCTTCCATGATTTTCAAAGAATCCTTGCCCTAGTCATTGATTAGGAAAGATCCACCCTAGGGATAAATCACTTGAACTAGGCCAGAGATCCTGAATGTGGAATGCGGTGCTTTTTATTTCTCTTGCCTTCCTGCTCCTAAGTTCTTTTCCTTACCCACCTTCTTTTACATTTGTCTGTGATTTAATTGGAGTAAAAGACTAAACTTCTCCTGTGGATCTGCAACTACGGAGGCAATCAGAAACAGCATCTTAAAAAGACAGATGCTGCGATAAGTTTGGCAGTTCTCCAAGTGGCTAATAAAACAGTTTTCTATGCCAACCTAAGCCAGAAGCTGCAAAGTAAGGGGTCAAATACTAAAACACAGGATTTTTTCCTTTTAATCTTGCAATTTGATTGTAAGCAGCCCTGCAGAGAAGCACTTGGGGATATTGGTAGATGCAAAACTGGACAAGAGCCAGCGCTGTGCGCTTGCAGCCCAGAAAGGCAGCTGTCTCTCGGCCTGCATAACAGGAAATTTGACCAACAGGCCAAAGGAAGTGATTCTCTTCCTCTGCTCAGCTCTTGTGAAACCCCACCTGGGTACTACATCCAGCTTTGGGGCTCTCAACATAAGGACACGGACCTGTTGGAGTGACTCCAGAGGAGGGCCGGGAAAGTGATCAGAGGCCTGGAGCACCTCTCCTGTGAGGCTTTGGCTGAGGGAAGTGGGGTTGTTCAGCCTGGAGAAGAGAAGGCTCCAGACAGACCTTATTGCAGGCTTTCAAACTTAAACAGGGGCTTATAACAAAGGTGGAGAGAGCCTTTTTACCAGCAGTAGTGACACAATAGCAAACAGAACAAGAGGTAATAGCTTTAAACTAAAAGAGGGTAGATTTAGATTGGATTTGAAGTAATGAGGGTGGTGAGACACCACAGGTGTCACAAGGGAACAGACTGCCCAGAGAGGTAGAAGGCCCATCCCTTGAAACATTTAAGGTCAGGTTAAATGGGGCTTTGAGCAACCTCATCCTAGCAGGTGACCCTACCCGTGGCAGGGGGTTGGACTAGGTGATCTCTGAAAATCCATTCCAACCCAGAATGTTTCACGGTTCTGTGATTCTATATTCGTACACTTGCCAGATCATCTCTTGACCTCAAAAGGGTGTTGAATTTTTTTGCCACATACACAGACATTACAGCAATGAGAACCACAGAAGAGTCCACACAGAAATTAATAGCCTCCAGTAAACAGAGCCTGGGGCTCAAAATGAAGAACCAGGCTAAGATAAAATATTGATTAATGTCTTAGGAAGTGAATATCATCTATCCTCTTCACTGAATGAGGCAGGACTGCAGAGGGGTGGTGAGGGGGAGGAGAGAAATGTACAAGTGATTATGCAGTCAGAGGTTTTATCGTGCTGCCCATGCATAAGGGGACAAAGGGGAAAATTAAAAACATACCACCTAAATTATGGTATTTCTTAAGCATGATGTCAATTTAAAAAATGTTTATAATTATCACTGCTGTCTTTCTACCATCAAAGCAGATTAACAATAAATTTAGAAACATCTTGAATCATCTCATATAATTCATTATGTTACTATTCAAGCAGGTAGAAGACATCAAAATACTGATGTCGTATTATTCCATTTACTTTTATCAACATTTTATTCTTTCATTTTAAAGATCCTCAAATGTTACCCATAAAAAACAGCGTTTCATTAAGAGTTCTTGTTTGAATGCATTAGGCTTCAATTAACTTGTATATGCAAACATTCACACAACAGTAATGATCCAGCATTAAAGAAAAACAAGCATTTTGCCCGAGGAACATTTATGTACTTACAGATGTGTACAAAACTAAACTCAATGTGCCTGTGTTTCTCCACAGAGACAGATGCAGCCTCCACTGGTTAAGGCACTTAGGGTATAAACAGAGAAACTGATTTCAAATTGTTGAAACACACAGCATTGCTTCTTAGGCAGCTTCTTTCCTTACGGCCATATTTCAATCTTTTCCAAAATACATCAAAGATACTTATGATATTCACATTTTTTTAAAAAATCAAATTAACTACAGATTCCAAAAAAGACATGGAATTCTGCATTCTATGTCAGCAGTTAAATCACACATCTTGGATGTGTGACCTTGAAATCATGAGGCATCAGTAATATACACCTTGTAGAAACAGAAATGAATACAGTCCTAGAAAATCCACCAAGTTGAATTTTTGAGGATGGAATAGAAGAACAATAATTTCTCTGCCTACATATATACTAGTGTTAATATTTAAGACCACTTCAAAAGTGTGTTAACTGTGCATGCAAAGTCATTTTTACTCAATCCAGTGGTTTTTAGAAGACATTCAGGGTCAAATAAGACACAGTAGTTTAAATGCAGACAACCAGTTCTGTTTCAGGCACCCTAAGGTAACATCCCCCTCTTCCTCAGTCTCCAAGTTTTGCACTAGATGGAATATCTTAAACAAAAAGCATTTCCACAACATTTATACAGCTGATGCCTGTCTTCAACTCTGAAAATGGAGTCCCTCCTTGAAGTTAGGCACCCACAACTTTTAGTCACTTTGAAAGAATGTTAGTTTAAAAGAAAGTTAGTAATTCCAGTAGTATCCTCACTTATTCTTCAAGCCATTTGGTTACGATTTCATACAGACAGATTTTCTTCCTTGCTTGATGCTTCCATCATTTAGTTTATTCTCTTCTATTAAGTGATTGACTCTGTTTTCCACTGAAGTACATTCTGCTGTCCCCTCTCAATTCTTCCACTGTCTTTTTACTTATAAAAAGTTATACATAACAGATCATCATCAGTGAGTAAGTATACCTGATTCATTCCACATACAAAATACATAACACCTTTTAAACCTACAGATTCAAAGCATAATTGCCACTTACAGTCATCAAAGCATATGTATATTGTAAAGATGGCTTTCTTAGTAATGCAAAACAATGACAAATAAGTAATTTTNTGAAAAATTACTGATTCAAATAAAAAAAAATTGTAAAAGGATACATTTCATGTGGACTTCCAGCTATGTCATTCTAGCAGAATACATGTTTTACAATTGTTTTACAATTATCATGTTTTACAATTATCAGATTAAAAAAAAATTTAACCTGGAGTGTTACAGCAATTATTGAAAAAAAACTACCTCAAATCTGTAGCACTCAAACAAAATACCATTATTCTTGCTTTCCAATGCCAATAAAAGATAGACTAAGTTCCCCCTCTGTTCACCATGTTTGTCACTTATGGAAATTACTGTACTGGGGTAGGGCGGAAGATTTTGGTGCCAATATTCAAAAAACTTCATTCTGGGTAGACTTCAAAGCACTCATAATTTCAGATAAGGAAGAACTTTAATAGATTTTAAACACTGGCACTGACGCCATAGGTCCCTCATATGCCACACCCTTCTTTGATGAAGGCCATCTTGCTGTTACTATCACCTACAAGTCAGAGAAATCTGAGCCTCTACCTATTTTAGTGAAATGCTGAAAGCAGTTTAACACTGCCATTTGCCTCTTAGCAATTCAACAAAACATCTTAAAACACAGATTTGTGTAAATCCGTAATTTCAATACTGCCTCGAAAACTGTAAACATCAAATTAGCTGGTCATTTTAGATCCTACTTGAAAGGATAAAGTTCTAAAAGAGTTATCAAATAATCTGAAGCCTGTGGTTCTGTGGTATCTCTGAAGTAGTTAGCTGACTTTTTTAGGAAGGGAGGGATAAACAGATCTTGTCTTAAAAGTAAGCAAGTCATTTTGATTAATTGGCAAATTATTTCTGGATCACTCGATGAAGATTTCTACTAGAAAGTGAGTATACCTTATATTGTATTAAGGAAACCTCCATATTTCATTATTTGAGAAAAGTTTTCTTTCACTGGTATCACTTGTGGAGATCTCAAGGTGGCCTCTGAATCTTCACAGCACAATTTATAAGTTTAGTTAGTGGGATTGGTTCCAGATGAAGCATTTGAGTCAAGCAGTCTGAAATACTGAGATCAGTGGAAACAAGCAATAACCTATTCCAGATTGCTCAGTGAGCTGACCTCTCTATTACTATTTCTCAATAGCAGCACAGAAATATGGGAAGCTATAGATAAACATTCATTCCATCTTCTGAAACAAGGATGGTGCTGACATCATGACTTTAAATCTTATTCAAGTATGGATATTAGCATTCTCTGCTACTGTAAGAAGCATCTAAAATAAAAGCAAACAAAGCAATAAAATCACTCTCCTTTAAGGAAAACATTTTACCCTTCCCTTTCATCCAACAGCCAGAAGAAGCAAATGCAGGATATATTATTTGATAGGACTGCCCAACATATGTGACTGAATTGCCAAAGCATGCACCAGGGACACTTATGCAATTGTAAATAAAACACTGCGTGCACTGAGGGAACAGTTTGCCTACAGGCTAAGCAATAACAAAAAGACATATTTAGCATTTCCTAAATTAGAACAGCTGAACTTCAGAGCCTCATTTACCCATGTCTATAAACATAAAAGTCTCTTAATTCCAAATAAATCAGAATTTTTGTTTTTCTCAACTTGTCAGCATTGAAAAGCTATTCTCTGGACAGTTAAGATAGTTATGCTAAATTACCTTGGTAATCGCAGTCCTCTTTCCACCATGATATGTCCAAGTGCGTCTTCGAAACTGAACATCAAGTAACCCATAGCAAGGCTAACCTGCAAGAGTATAATCACTCTCAAGCTTAAACAAAATGAACTCTCAAGTCCCACAATAAAGTGTGCATGCAGTTTTTGCATAGGTAGAGTATGATGTAATTAAGTTCATACCGAGTAAGCTTATCAGTTAATTACACATTTTATCAATTCCTCATGAAATTTAAGAGAAAAGCAGTTGTTCAAGAAGCCCTAGACATTCATTCCATTACCTGCAGGTATAAAGTTTGCTTCTATTAATGTCAAATAAAAAGCTTTTATAGTGTCATTATGCCACTATTATTTACATCCAAAGCACTCATTAATGATGGTGGTACATAACACTGCAGTGGAGAAAAGGCAGTAAAGCAAGGGATTCCTCACCTGAGTTCCTAGGAAACACAAGGAAGCCCTGCACTATCACTGCAGCTCTGCAGCTGCATGTCCACCTGCCCCTCCTTTGCTGTTCTCCCTACAGGCACTTGAGCTTGAGAGGCATGCAGTACCAAACAATACTTCAACAATACTATTTATTCCTGTGTCTAGGGAGGGGGAGTAGAGAAGTACCTTGGCCCTTTCTCCCCACTCCCTTCTCTACACTCAGTAGCCAGTCACTGTTAAATAAGAAAATAATAATCTACTCTGATTTTAATAGGGACAAAATCAGTCTTGACCTACTTTCAACAGGAAAAAAACTGCATGAGGTGTCATTAGCTTAAAATATCTTCCTACGCACTTCCAAAATATTAAGGACATTTTTTTGTAACAAGTTCTTCTCCACAATACACTTCTTACCTCCCCTCTCTAAAACACATCCACACATATATACAAGAACAACATAAGGGATGCAAAGGAATATGAGCTGACAAAATTGGAACAAAATACCACCTGGACTGCTCTGATCAAAGCTACAAAGTGAAAAAAAAAAAAGGTCACTTAATAGCTATAAAGAATGTGAAGTCATTGTCATTGCAGGAATATTGGGAGGAAACAAACACTGTTTTCCTGTATGTAACTGATATAAATGGTCAAGTACAAGCCTCATGGCAAGCACTCAGGAAACCAGAAGCATGGTAAACCCACACATAATATTATGCTATAAAGATACAAATTCATGTTAATCCTCTACAGAATTTGATGTTTTCACTATTTCATGAGGTTGCAGTTTACAGTACACCATAAAACTCCCTGCAATTCATAAAATGCCATGTGACAAAGACTAAACCAGTAGTTCTCAGGAATGAGATGGTAGAGAAGAAAGGAGACATCTTCCCTAAACACTCAGCACTCAGCCACTAAAAAATATAGTAAAGAAGCACACATGTGACAGATTGAGACAGATGGCAAGTAGGGAAGCTACAGGGCAGCTAAGAGTGACAGTGTTCTTGAGAGCTTCAGAAAGCAGAACCACAATCAAGCATCAAACAGTGACTGAGTAAGGATATTTTCTCAGGGACTCTCAGGAAAATTCTCAATATGGAAAATGCAGATTGTCTCAAGCTGGGCAGCCACTGAGAGGGAAGAATGAACAGGGAGGAAAAGCCAACACACTTGAATGACATGTGAAGCAAGCAGTAATTTGTTTTCCAGCCTTGTAACTTACTCTCCTTCACCCTGAGGTTTTCCTGGGTTTGTATGGTCAGATTTGCCATATTTGTTTTAATAAAGTCTTTAGATTCAGGGATTTAAAAATTCAGTCTCTATGCTTGATATAAAAATGAAGATATGGATGCATATAGGAAGTAATTCCAACTAAATGCACTGTCTGATTCGGGGACCTAAGTTGTATTTCTAAAGAAAAAAAAAATCCATCATTTTTTAAAAAGCCTTGTAGTTGAAGATTTAAAATTACATTTTCAAGAACCAGTGTGGTTTATCTTAAAAATGCCAAATGAAGGTAAAGGATTTCTTTGCTTTATACATATTTAAGAACTCATAGGTAGTATTTTTAAGCATTGCTACCATATGTACCTGTGCGAACAGCTGTACCACTAAATAAAAAGCTGTCAGAATTTGCAGATTCAGAACTTCAGCTGAAAGGGATTTACCATAGCAGACATATCTAAGCACATCTTTTTATGTGCAAGTACTTTTCCTACCGACATCTCATCAAGCCAAAAATGCCTTTTCATTATGGGAAGGATTAAAAGGTGCATATACATGCAGCTCACAGAAACTTCACACAAAGTTTACTGTACTCCATGATGATTATTTTGATTCAATGGATTTATAATTCATCTATTGCACTGCAGGTGTCTGCATAAGTCTGAATTTGAGTGCTATATGGGCAATTATGACCAAGAAACTTGAAGCTGATGTGACAAACCAAGTACTTGTAAAGGCATAAAAAAAAATGGGGCATGCAGAAACTTCTTGTCTCCTTCGCTCAAGAGTTTGCATTTTATTCAGGAAAGTCACAAGGATTTCACTTCTTTTATTCATAAACTGTTTCTCTATCAATGATTCTCAAAATAAGCACTGTGCTACAAGGAGTCCCTTAATGTGCACGTTTTGGATAGGCAGCTGCTAAGAGTTCAAGGATAGGAGTTACTTCCAAAACCAGGAAAGACATACTAGGCTCACCTATTGTGAGTTTTAAAAGCTGGGAAGAGCAGTTCCAACAGTCTCCATTCCACTTCAGTGCTGAGCTACGGATATCCTACTGTTTTCTCCTCTCCATTCACTTTCAGGTCTGAAAGGCCCCAATCTCTCAGAAATACCCACAGCTTTATCTCCATTTGCTCTGATTCTACCACTGCAATCCACTTACGGTTACAACACAGTGCATCCCATGTCATTTTTTTTTTCCCCAACAGTCCTCCTTCACACAATCCTAAAAAAAAAGGATGCCTTCTCTATGCCTTCCAAATCCTTTAATTCCCACATCAAATTCAGAACTCCTGTCTTGAAGTTTCCCATATTTCTAACTATGCCATTATCTTTAACTGCTTTTCCTGCCAACTTCTCCTAAGCTAGGTATGGTCGATCATCAACTTCTTCAACTGAATTTGTCACCTTTTTCTGTATCTTCCAAGTCATAATAAACAAATAAGCCGATAAACAAATCAACTATTTGTCACCTCATGGTTAAATTTTCTAAGACTGAATTTCACTTAGATTTTGGACTATCAAGTCTAACATCCTGGTTTCAGCATACAATACAAACACTTAAAGCCTCATTGCCAGCAATATATAAAAAAAAACCAAAAACCAAAAAACCCCCAAACCAAACAAACAAAAAAACCAAAAAACCCCCCAAAAAACAAAACCAAAAAAAACCCAAACAAAAAAACAACAACAACAAAAAGAAACAAACAAACAAAAAAAACCAAACAAAAAAACCCACAAACCGTGAGAGCAGCAGGACAAACAACACTCAGCTCAGATATGAAGCTTCTCTTTATACAACCGGCCTAAGCTCCACATTGAAAAGCCCCAAATGAGACCTGTGGCTTACTACCACTGCTGCACAAGCAGAGATAAAACTAGTTAGTTTACAGCATGAATTTCTGCACAACTTGCAACACAGTGTCTTGAAGCATGAACAGTGATTGCGAACATTTTATTGTTGGAGAAGTGCATAGGCCATTAATCAGTTCTGAATAAAATGGGAAGAAAATGGCTAAGCCTGTTGTAATAGTTTTTCAGTAACAGGATACTGTTGCTGAACTTCTCATTTAAGAGATTCTTCTCACAATAGCATTTCAAATCTAGAAGATTAATCTTAAGTGTTACAAAAAAAAGTGTATAATAAGATCTAGGAATAAATTTTTAGTTCTTCATTTGGAATCTTCTCCTAAGATTGTGACCACAAAAAGGTTTGAGAGCAGAAAAAAAACACAGAAAGATAAATATGGTTACTATTTTTATCTGAAGCATACTACATATCTCAACTTCCCTTGCAGACATTTTTTGACCCCTTTCCAGCTCCTACAACATTATTCAGGCATTATTTTCTATTGCAAAAGCTGCTGTACTAGGCACCTACCTGCTAATTCTACTTCCTGTAATAATTTCCCCTAGTTTTCCCATTGCAGATGCTAAGCTTATTGTTAAGTAATAGGAGTCTTTAAAAATCGTTCAATTTGAAAGGAGACTTTCAAATTGGTCAAATGCCAAGTTTTAAGCAGAGTGTCACATATACATTTACTAGTTTGGTTGCTTAATGCCTGAGCTCCTTTCAATACCATCTAGCTCTGGAAATTGGCACTTTTAAATATCACCTGGTTTACGTAATTTTTTTTTCATCCCTCCTTTTTCTTTTTAAGCTTGTTCCATAATTGCTTCTACCAACAGTTCAATTTGAAGCGAGATCCTTTGATACA
>WEKY01050154.1:38954-49339 GCA_013390045.1 Picathartes gymnocephalus
TGAGTAAACCTTCCTGGAGCAGTGGACGTTGTTCGCATTGACATCAGCAAGGACTTTACCATGGTCTCCCACTGTGGTATTTGAGGCGTGCTGGTGAAACATGGGTACTATACAAAATCCAACTGGTGGCTGATAACTTGGAGTGTCACTCGAGAATTGGCAGTGATGCCAATGCTGTTTAAAACTCTCTATTAATGACCTGGATGGTGGGAACAGAGTGTGGTCTCAGCAGGCTCAGGGGTAACCCCACACTGGAGAAAGAGATCAACACTCCAGAGAGCAGTGCTTCTATTTCAAGCAACTTCAAGGGGCAAGAAAACTGTGTTGATGAGACACTCATGAAGATCAACCATGCTAAGTGGTTTACTGTGAGGGTGGTGGGACTGAGAAGCTGTGGACACCCCAGCTGTGGCCAGGTTGGACAGGGCTTTGAACAACCTGCTCTAGTGGATGTCCTCCCTGCCCATGGCAGGCGGATTGGAGCTAGATGATCTTTGATATCCCTTCTGACTCAAACCATTTTATGATTACATGATTCTAAATAAAAGAAAAAACTTGCTCCTGAGGTGAGCTAACACACAAGACAGGCTGGGCGTGCAGTGGCTAGGACAGCTCTGCAGAAACAGATCTGGGGCTCCTGGCTGACACTGTTGAATAACAGCCAGCAATGTCCCCTTGGGAAGTGAAGCAGGTTAACCAAGTACCCAGCTCTGTTGGCAGGCGCTACTAAGCAGGCTGGGGGAAGTGATTTCCCCTCGCTCCACCTTTCAGCACTGGTAAGACAGCGTCTGGGTTGATGTGTCTGATTTTGAGCTCACCAATAAAAGGCAGACCTTGGTACAGTGGGAACTGTCAGCAGAGGGCCACCAAGATGACCAAGGGGTTGGGACACGTGACACATAAAGAGTGGTCAAGTGAGGCTTGTTCAGTCTGGGGACAAAGCAGCAACTAGGCAAACCTCATTACCCTATTCAATTTTCACGTGGGAATAAATAGAAAAGTTGTAACCTGACTCTTTTTAGATGCACAGGGCAGTAAGACAGGAAGAAACAAACAAAATTTGGAAAATGGAACATTTCTGCTAGCTGAGAAGAAAAGTTCTTTTCCCACGAGGGGTGGCCAAACACTGCAAGAAGCTGCTCAGAGACCCTGTGGCACCACCATCTCTGGAGTAACTGAAAATTTCTGGGCATAGCCTAGAAAAACCTGCTCTAGTTAGACTGACTTTTAAGCAGGAGTTTGAGCTAAATGACTGCCAGAGGACCCTTCCTAAGTAATTCTATAATAAACCCAAATGACATGTAGTAGAAAACAACATAAAATATTTCATTAAGTTACTGTTCTCATCTGAACCTTGTTAAGTCAGCAACAGAAATTATATAGCTTTAGCCTGACAGAGGTGTTTCTGGCATGAAAACAAAGGTTTTGCAGTTATAGAAGTTATTCATCATTCACACTGGGAACTCCTTGGAAAATAATGGTCCTACTCCTATCACTAAAAATTAAAGTCTAGTTAAAGGATGAAAACAACACCTGACAACTCTGCTATTAGGGATTTACACTGCTGGAGCTGAAGATGCATAATTTACTATTTAGCTCTCTTATTACAACAGTTATCTAACTTGAGAAAACCTATACCAGAAAAATAAAATACCTATGTAGAACAGGAGCTCAAACTAGGAAGTACTTGACATTTTTCATTATCTCTGTATCCTTCTCTTCCAGCAAGTATAAAAGAAACACATGGAGAGCTTTAAACCCTAAACCACTTGTATCTGGAAAAAAAAATAACTTCCAAATTGCATAATTTTGATTCTTCTTTGACCTCACAAGACTGCAGAGTTACTTCTGCTCCCTGCTCTCTCCTGCTCTCTTCCAGACTTCACTGTCACTTGAGGCTCACAGCTTATTCCTACACTGCTTCTCGTCTTTCTCCTCTTCCTCGGAGAAGTTCCTCAAGCAAAGGAATAGAATAGAAAAGCAACCTCAGTTGCTATTCCTCCTACCCCCATATTCTCAGACAGAGTCTGTGTGCAAAGATACATGGAATTAAAGCCAAAAATTTCAAGTAGACACTTTTAAGTGTGAAAACATGCAAACACTGAGATACAAATGTATTTGCTACTTAAACAAAAGCCAGCTCACAAATTAAATGGAAATCTGTAAGTCAGCAAGTTCTTTACATTGAAATCATTAGAATTAACATGAGAAATAAAAAAAAAAATTGGTATTCTTTATTAGTGCTTTGTAAAGCACTTTATTTCCCTGACCTCAGTTTCAAGTTTATTTATTTGCAGAAAGTAACTGGTCTCAGAGATGTCAGCTCCTCCACATAAATCCTGAAGGGACCACTTCCTTCCAATATCAAAGAGCACCATGTGGCAAGACTTCTCATCAACATCAAGTTACTTTACAGAATGGGAAATATACTCCCAAGTGAATTATGAATATCACAGTTTGTTCCATCCTTTGGAAACTGAAGTTGCATCTGCTCATTGCTTTCCCCATCCCAACATTATTCTTCATATGGCATTCAAAGTTTATCCACTACTATGCCAATATGTTTGGCATCTCTATCAGTTTGTAAAACACTCAGAGCCACAGTCCACCCTGCATGACCCCGTCACTTTCACAACTGGCATATAACTGTATTAATGAAATACTTCTAATGTGTCTGAAAACCACTTTGATATCAACCATTTTCTAACAGATTAACAACTACTAAAGAAAAAAAAAGGAGAGGGTTAAGATATTAAGTTTAAACACTCTTTTTTCTAAGATGACTTTAAGCTGTGGGCCACACTCCAGATCTTTGTAGAAGTATACATAAGACCACCTAAGTGTAAGCTTCATAGTGGAACCAAAATCCTAATAGGTCCTATCCTTACAAGAACCCAATTTATACCTTTTCAGTAAATACATATAGAAATCTCAAGTACTGATCATGTAACAGACCATAAGCACTCCAAGAGTTATTGATTTTGCTACTATAGCATTTTCTCTGAAAGATTCATGTCACCTCGAACAAAATCCAAAAATACTTCTGTTAAGTTTTTCCCCTTAAAATAGTAGTTGTTTCAGGGCTGAATAATTGTAACCTAGCAGCTGTCCAATTGAGACTCTTAATTCATGCAATTAGCCACCTACACAGCGTTTAAATCCTTGCTCAGCAGTAAGAGAACTTTCAAGGGACTTGAAGTTACCTTCTGAGGCAACTGGGAACATTACAACATCCAATGTAGCATAGAAATTTGGGTTATAAATACTTCCAGAGAACAGGCAGCAAGTTGAAAGTAATACTAAAAATATTAAAGAATACAGGCTTTCCTTGGCTCTCATTGGGTCTCATTCTGCACAAACAGCAGCAGAGTCTTTATACTATATATAAAGTTCAATTCACTGCCATGGCTTCACCAAACTCTGGGAGGAGATGCTTTCCTCTTGCTTACTTAGAAGTTAAGACACTGAAAACTGTCAACACACCTGAAGGGAGAAATCATTCCGTTCAACCAGATCTTTACACTTTTCAACCAGCTTCTCTGTGATCACCAGAGCTGAGCTGGCAGAGATCTTTTTCTTCTCCACAAAGAGTTCTGAAAAAAAAAAAACTCCACAAGCAAGCTTACAATTTTATCCCTGTTTTTGCCACTGCCTGGGTCTACAGATCTGATCTCTATCAGTGTAATGGCGTTAACACAGCAGCTTTTCCCACTCATAAAGTAACCTTCACCATTCTGTCTCAAACCAACACGTATCCTAATGCTGTGGAAGAATTTAAGTAATATCCTACTGATGAGGATTGGAAACGATTCTAAATTATGTTAATAGATATTAAAAAGCATCATAACATGAGAAAGTTGAAACAGCTGCTGTGTCTCATAACGGTGTATAGCCCTAGGGCATGCTCCTGACACTTCCACTCTTTTCTTCTCCCACAGGACTTCTCTGTCTGGCTCCTGCACAAAAAAGAGAATAGCTCCTGCATTGTACAGAAAATCTTATTAGACAGCCCATTTTCCAGAAAGAAATACCAGAAAAAACTAAATTTGCTTGGATAAGTCACTAAATTCTCTTCCAGACAACTATAACTGCAATTCAGGTGATCATTTCCATAGCATGCACCTCCCCAAAAGTTATTCAGTTCCAGTTATCCATAAATTACAACAATGGATGAATAAGAACTACCCATTCCCATGTGAAATAGTGCTGACCACTCTTTCATCATTGCTGGCAATTAACAGTAAATGTAAGTTCTAGGCATTTTTTGTAGGCAACCTGCTGAGATTTACATATCTTTAGAAGTCTGAAGACAAGACTTATTTCTGGGTGAAAGATTTTTCAGGGTTGTGACAACCTTGATGCAGAAAAGTTCTGGTACATCAATCATTTGTCTGCTATTCTGACAGGGGAAACCTCACAGGTGACACATACAGTGCAAAAAGTAGTTAAGGATAGTTGCTAGTTGCTGCCACAAGTTCTAGACAAGTTGTCTGTAAACAAATAGGAGAGAAAAAATAGCAGACAGCATTACTATCTCAATCAATTTGGATCGAAAGCCTAATTTCCCTCTAAAATACAGTAATTGACTTAAAATAGGAACATTAGAAAGGAATTGCTTTTCAAAAAAAAAAAAAAAAGGATGACTTTAGGCAACATCTCCAATTGCTCCCATAAGCCAAAAAAAACCAAAATCTAGAAAAAAAAAAAGTGTGATGTGGCAAGGGCAGAACTCCCTGGACAGCAATTCTGAGAGATATCAAACAAAAGATTTATTACAAAGGGATTTCATTCTATTCAATGTTGCATCAACAAAATGGATGCTGAATACAAAACCATTTTTATGAAATGTGCCAATGATGAAAAGCGAGGAAGGACAAAAAACTTAAATCAATTTTGCAAATGAAAGAAATTGACAGAAGGGGAATGAAATCCACTGGGAACGAGCACAAAACTCCCACAAAAAGACAATGGAAAACATAAGTAATAGTCTTTACGAAAATGAATAATGTCTAAATCCCAAGCTGACAGTCAATGTCAGGCAACTGCAGAATGGCAAATATCAGTGAAGTGTACAACCACAAGCACAACTTTAAGAATAAGCCAAGTAATCTTTTCTGGTCCATTTTGTATTACACTTCAGAGACGAAATACTGCACTACCACTGAAACACCATTTTTCAAGAAAACAACTGACACAAACCTAAAGAGTAGGCCATTCTTTGTGTTTCTCCAATAAAGACAGAGTGAATTTGATTTGGTTACTATTTAAGCAGGGAAGGTTGAAAGAGGTCTTCCTGAGAACCAAAGTACCCAGTGGGCTACTGCAGAGAAAACGGGATCGATTTGTCCTCTGATTCTCAAAGGACAGGAGATGCAATGGGCTTAAAATTGAAGTTAACAAGATTCACACTAAGCACTTGGGGAAGACAAAACCACTTTTCAATTTTAAGGACAATGAAACCCTCGAGCAGATTACACTGGAGACAGTTAAGGAAGTAAAAAACCCACAGCCAGTAGCAGGACCACAGGAAATTGTTTAATCCTTGTTGTTCCTTACATTTATTAAAAAAAACTATTTAGAGTTTACTGGCTCCAACACTCATTTCAGTAGAAAATACTAAGGTACAATGGAGAATTTGTCCTTTTTTTTCAGTTTAAACATTTGTGACTTTTTATTCTCTTTTCTCCACTATCTTCAACATAGTCTTATTTTTCAACTAACACTCTTACATTTTTGTGATGATCAGTTACCACAGCTGCAAAGATCAGAGTCTTATGTTCTGTTATTGCTAGAGCTTAAAAAACACACAACAGCCAAATAAAGGAATGCCTAAGAAAGAAGAAAAGGGAATCCTACTAGTATTTTCTATTCAACTCTCCCCATGCCAGGGCTCATGGGTTTACTTCTGATTTACATTTCCATAGAAAAACTTAGCACATGGTAAGTTAAACAGGACAAGGAAACAGAGAGTATAATGGAAGTAAATTAATGAAAATCAATAGTGTTGAAGACCAAACTGCATTCAGAATAAAGCTTATGGGGTTCACACAACTCAAGTGATTTCACTGTTTCATATTAGAAAATTAGACAACACTTTCAATACAGTGTTCTTTCAAGTGTGTAGTTTAAAAGATCGCCTTCCTAGTTTAATCAAACTTCAAATAAAAAATAACGAACAATTATTAATTACATTGCAGGCACCATCAGCAAGGGACAAAATCTGCCTTGATCAGGACTTCTCAGGTTCTCTCAACCCATGCTTCATAGAGCAGAGGCAAAGCAAGCCCTACCTCACCCCCCAAGGATTACCTGGTGACCAACAGAGGCAGACAATTGGTTTGGACAATGTCTCTGCAATATCAGATGTGAAACTCTTCTCTCACTTTAGACAAAAAGTCCCAACTCACAATTCTAGTCTTCCCTTGTTATCAGTGAGTGGAAGAACTGGCCCTCTAGAAGACAATTCAGCAGGTCTCAGACATGTCTGAGACCCCTCAAAGGGCAGCCTGTGTTATTCGGTTTCTCCCCACTGACTGCAGAAGCACTCTAATGTCACTCAGACTTGACACCAACTCATCCCAGGTTAGACATCTTACAACATTTCTCTTCCCGTTCTTTCCTCAAGCAGTGTTGGCCAAGATTCCACAATCTCAGCTTCTCGGCACCTCTGAAGGAAAGCCAAGTTCCAGAGGGGATCCTGAACACAAGCATCACCAACTTCAATGGCTTCCAGAAAGGGCAAGGCAAATACATAGAAGACTGTTTCTTTAAAATAAAAAATTAAATTTTAAAAAAATTTAAAAGGCACTATGCAGATAGTAACTTTAGTAAAAGTGAAAGCTACACATTAGTATGATAAACTAATAGCCTGGCTCTGTAGACACTTAAACAGGTATTTTAGCAGAAAACCTCACATCCTGAAAATGAAAACATCTACAAACATTTGAAGAAATAAAGTCTACAGTTTTTGTCTTGGTTTGGTTGTTTTTTAAAGTAATGTCATTCAAAAAAATTATTTTGCCTTGTAACAAAAGAGATAGTTCTACAACTTCACAGTAGCATCCAATATTTTAATAACGAACAGTTTTTCCTATTGAAGCTAGGACAAGGCACGCCATACCATTAAGTCACACAGAGGGAAAAGTCTATGCTGGCACTTGGGCTTAAAGAAGCTCTGATTTCTGGGTCACAGCACCAGTTTCTGCCCCATGGTCCTTCTTGGGTTCTGAGACTTCAAAATTCCAACATTAGAAAGGGGAAAAACTAAGTCAAAAGCCCTAATGTGATTTAAACACGCTGTCCATGAAAGACAAAGACTACGGAGAGGTTGTGCTTCAAGGATCTTCTAGGACAGTTCTTCTAGGACCTTTACCACGATCATCCATTGCTTATCGGCTAGCTCCCTTCCTCATGAATTCTAATTATAGTTTCTTCATGAAATCTTTTGAAGACCTGTGTTAAAAGGTAGGACTTAATCTAACTTATACTGTTACTAGGCCTCTAAGAAACAAATTTTCACTATCATACACTATAAATCCTTTATTCCCTCCACATAGTCAAAGACAGACCATATATCCAGGGAGCCAAAAGAACAGATACGGGGAGAAACAAACAAAAACAAACATCCAAGATACAAGCAAGATCTTCACTGCATCAAATACATGGCACAGGAGATCAAACACCTTGGTATCAAAGAGAGTTTGTCCTGCTGGCCACAAAGAAAATCCATTGTTAGATATTTAACCAATTTAGCCTGATTTTCTGACACCATAGCAGGAAGGCAGAAAGGTTGAGCTATTCAAGGAAAACTAGTACTTCAAATACATTCAGAAGCTTCAAAGGAAGATGTAAAAATATTCAGTACGCTTTACATTAGATTCATATGCTAGTTTCTTGCCTATTTTAGGCATACAGTCTCCTCAATTCTCCATTTAGACATTAAAAAAATATTTAGATGCATGCCTCTAATAGTACAGCAAAGTAGTTTGGGGTTGATTCCAATTTCACCAGGAGCAAAGACATGCACAGCAGAGATAACCCATACTTCCAGGGTTATTTGATTCCTTTTACAGCTCCTTGAGAAGCAAAAGTCAAGCTAAATGATCATAATGAAAAAACAAAGGGAAAAATGTAAAGGTGTCTCCTAGCATAGGATATAATACAAGAACGACCAAGTGTTAAAATAATGCAATGAATAATTATTCACAGTGCTTTCCTCATTTATGTAAGACAAATCAAGAAGTGCAATGTTACACTAGCCAGATCATTCACTAACTAAACAAAAAGCAGCAATCAAAAAAATTCAGAAAACAGTATCCACCTACAATGCCAAAGTATCACTAGATGTCTTTCTTCAATCAAAGTAATTACTAGCTATGCACTGAATAGCCACTATGACTGGCTGTGTAGTTCAACTTGAAGTTTTAAATTTACCTGATACAATAATGATTTTATGTAATAGTACTGAAGCCACTACTCCAATTTTATTGCCCATTTGTAATCTTTGCAATTGAATTTAGCACTCAGTTATTTACCTACTAATATTCTTCATGAGAGAGAAAAAGTGGATTTCCCTGGTAGATTATGTATTTTCAGACATTTTTACAAGTATTACTCTTCCTCCTCCCCTTCCTTTCACATTACAAGTTTCTTGAATATTCCTTAAAGCTCTAAAGCTACCACCAAGTTATTTTGTCCTTGAAGATGTTCACAGCATTTCTCTTCCATCAGCAAATACACACACTTCATCTTCAGCTATTTTTTTTTTCATAGAATTGTATGGTTTACCTTAGCAGTATTGTGCAAGTACAGTCCAAGTCCACAACCATCCACAATAAATTCAAATTATCCTGACTGGACTCTTTCCAAATGCAACTAGCTTTGCTGTATGGGAGGGCCTTTAATGTTCACATGAAATAACCTTCAAATTGTTCAACAACAACAATAACCAACTCCATTCTTCATGAATAAACCCTGCAAAAATGTGCCCATGAATGTCATGGACTACACAGGTTTTTAAGTGACAAGATACAAACCACAATGAGTGATTCTACTGAAAATTTAAAGTTTGTGGACTCATACTAAAATTAAAGAATGTAAGGTGTCTGCCAAGCTATGTAACTTTTTAAAAATGTATTCTTCCTATATTTTCCCTAATTTTTTACAGATGTTTAAGCTGCAATTATTAGAGTGCAGAGGTTTAAGAGTGAATTCAGCTCATAACTCCTTAATACACGTGTTCAAAATCTATCAAACAAATAAAGACAGGACCTAAAGCCTGAATGGTCTGATTGAATGGTAAATAAATCAGAACAAAGCCCAAAACGTACTGAATCACCTAAAGGTGCTTCTTATGAAGAGAGATAGCCCATCTGACAATTATTCCATGCTTAGAACAGACAAGACCTTTCACAAGACCCAACAAAATCAACTATAACATGCAGAGAGGCAGCATGCCCACAGAATTCCCTTTTCTACTGTCATCAGATTATCAAAGGGACATTCACAGAGCGATTTTTGCCAGTACTGTGTTCCCTGCACAGAGCCTGGCACGCATGGGCTCCCGACTTTGAGCTTGCACAGAGAGCGAGCGGTCAGTACAGCATGGGAAGCACAGAAACTGCCCATCTGCCAACAAGAAACACGAGTGAAAGAGTTTAAGGGTTTCTGGATACTTCGAACTCCGCTAGTTACAGCACTCAGCAGCTGCAACGATCCATCAGATTCTGCGGAGGCACTCCTCTTGCTGCAGAAGGGCGTAGTGATTTGTTAAAAACAACTTTCGGAAGGACAAGTAGACAGGAGAAACTTGCGGGAACACGAGCGGAGTTTCTCTCGCGCTAACCTGCACAAAAGGCAGCTCTATGCGCGCTACGTGGAATCAGCACAAATGTGAGGCAAAGCGAAAGCATCACAGGTAAGACACCGGGAACGCAAGAGCCCAAAGCAAAACCTCCCCCGGAACACCAGCCTTATCCCGCGGTTTGTTTCTTACTAAGGACGGCAGCGGGCAGTTCTCGCCCAGGTGCCAGGGAGCGGGACTCCTTGCCAGGGCGCCTTCCCACGGCTGGGAAAGGCGGGATGTGATTGGGAGCATCTGGAAAGCAGGCACTGACCTGAGGGTCCGGTTGCCGGCGCAGCCGCGGCGTTCCATGGCGGCGGGCACGCAGCTGGTGAGCTCGGTCCAGTCGGCGTGCAGCCCGCAGCTCCAGCCAGTGGAGAAGCGGGAGAAGAGCCAGGTGTCCTTGTCGCCGCCCGGGCGGTGGCAGGCGCACTTCTTCTGCCCGGCCCGGCAGTAGCAGGGCTGCTCCAGGTGGATGTTGCGCACCAGGTGCCGCCCGAAGGTGGTGCCGCCCGTCTTCTGGATGTGCAGGAAGACGATCACG
>WEKY01050154.1:50033-77012 GCA_013390045.1 Picathartes gymnocephalus
CAGCCAATGAGGGGGCGGGGGCGGGGCGTCAGGCAGCCAATGGGACGGGCCGGGGGAGCCGCCAGGTGAGCTGGGCTCGGTTAAACTCCTCATTTCCCGTCGTATTCCAGTCGGGAATGGGTGTCCGGTACCGTTCGCGGTGTCGCGCCCGCGGTTATAACCCCAAGTGTAACAAGGAGTTCGTACACCACCGACCACCCCGCAGCTTCACTAATTGTATGTTAACTGGTCCGCGGCGCTGCTGGTTCTTGCGGTCTTCAAAGCACAAAGTCCCAAACCATGAACCCCCTTTGCAGAACACTTTTACCTCCCGGAGGCAAGAACATCGCTTCCCCAGCAGCTGCTCCATTAAAATGTCAAAAGGTTACTTTTCAATCCCTATCATGTATTTACAACAATCCACATGCTGAAACTGTGTTGTTTTCCGTATTGAAAATCAGACCTTTTTTAATAGATATTCAAATCTTTACCCCGCAGATCACACTTAGCTGAATTTTGCCCAAAAAAAACCCCACTGTTTTGCCTGCAGTGTGTTCCCCATAATGTTAAATGTCTGTTACAAACACTTCATATCCAAAACCAAGCCTCATATGGCACCTGGATTACAATATACTAATATGCAAAGCATTTTGTGTTAGAACTGATTGCACATCTCGCTTATTTAATTACAGAATGCTTTTATTTACTGAGGGATTAATTAGATATCTGACAGTGCTAAAGCAACTTTTCTGCTCAACTCTAAAGACAGCTTCACTTCCACAAGGTCGATAACAGACAAGCAGTGCCTTCCCATGGGACCACTTAACTTTAGAACTTATAAAAATAGACAAATGTATTTTAAACTGAAGAGTTTTTTATAGAAACCAAGATTACTTGGATTTTTTTGGGGGGTAGAGTATCTGTTCCCATTAAAGTTTGCCAGAAATCATAGAAATTACCAGAAAATGGTCTAACCAGAAGGAGCAACTGCAAATGTTGTGAGGTGTCCACAAGAACAACAGTCTACACCACCCTCCTCCAAGCATCTATCTCGCATGCATGCACACTCCCAGCATCCCATAGTAGTGTTGTGGTATTACACCAGTAAAAGTGTGAGAGAAGCAAATTTTTGGGTCTTGCCAAAACATGAGAAGAGATGATGCACTTCTACTTTCAGTGAAATCTTTTTACGGAAAAACGCCATGGGTTACTTGGTGAAATTCACCCTTGTACAGCCACGCAACACGGTACAGGAAGTCCTTTCATCCTTTGGAAGAAGAATTCAGAGTCTGGTGTCAAACAAACCAATTTAGACTTCTTCTAATGACAAGAAGTGTGCACTCACTGACTCTTACCAAAGTAGAAAATATTTTTGTCTCGAAAAATCAAATGTTTTTTGCCAGCATGAGCAGCAGAACACCCATCTTCTCTCTAGGGAAACCAGGCTCTCTTCTCTGCTTTGGCCACCACAGTGCTCACCTGCTTTCAGATTCCCTGTGCCTCCCAAGTGTGGACTTAGCGAGGTTGCCTTTTAACCTTTCTCTTTTACTAGGTGACATGAAGTCAGTCCCAGAGAAATTTAAGTATCTATAAGATACAGAAGCATTTGGTTCTCATCTCAGCCTATTCACTACTTAACAAGCAATATGGCTAAATTAATTTGAAATAAGAGTGCTGCTAAAGGATTTGTGTTCAAGTATCTCTTATGATGCTTTTAGCATGATACAGAAATATTATAATTTAAGATTTTCTCATAAATACCATATTGTTAAGACTGTACCTTCATCTCCATGAAAAGGGAGCTCAAAACTAAAGTTGCTAAATAGAGAAACACTCCATTTCAGTAGAATTTTAAATTCTTATTTATTTAAACTTACTGAAGACAATTACTGATTCATGAAGACTAGTAAAAAAAACTTAATGGAATGGATGTACAAGAGAAGTAAAAATATTTATAATGAGGTTTAGCTGAAGAACTTGACTTTTAAAAGGTTCTCCTTTTTCTGAAACTAGAAGTTATTTGCAGTGCCACATGAATCAATATGTTTATGCAGCTTTCAAAGGCAGGCTTTTACTTACAAATTTGAATGCTCTTAATGACAGTCTGTGGACCACACTTTATATAGAATCACAAGCCACAGCACAACCAACAATGTAGAGTTTTCATTTGGTAGTATTCTATGTTCTCTTTACAGAGGCCCATGTTACTGTGCAAGTCCCTGTGGGATTAAGTTCTAATAAAATCATTTAGCTTCTTTGCAAGACCGTGGCTGTAACTCCTTAGCATCAATGAAGCAATGAAAAGGGTCATTTTGAAAACAGTCATGTTCCCATTGATTTAATGGGATCATGACTGGGTTCAAAATGAAGCCCTAAAACTTGCAAACACTGCTCAATCACAACATTTTCCCTTTGAAACACAACTCATCTATAAATCTCCGAAGAGACTTTAACTACAAGGAAAAACCAAAGTCAGTTAAAAGCTAATTTTGAGATAATCTTACAAAATCAATGTAGTTTCTGTGGATTTCACAGTGAAATAGTTACATGTAAGACTTAGGATTCTCTTATTTTTTACATAATAATTCTCCAAGATCCTACACTGTCAGCAGATATCTCAGAGTCCACCCACAAAGCATTCAAATAAAATAATCCTGAAATGACCTATTCTTTGTGACAATTTCAGGCAGAATACCTTCACCTGTTAAAATTAACATCCCAAATCTATCGTCATTTCTACCAGAAACAGGCTGATGTGTAAAAGTGTGCACAGAAGAATATTTTAGGATTCCAACACAGTATGTCCCTTCTCCTTGCCAATTCCCAGGTAACACTCAAAACACTTTCCAAGTTACTAAAAATAAATATTGGCATACTTACAATGTATTTTAAAGGATAATACAGTACTTCCTAGTCTGAAGCAATGGGCACATGAAACAGTGTCAGTGCCAACATCAAGGTTTTTACAAAATGCATGAGTAAGCAAGTGATATTTTATGAAGCAAAGGTACAAAAACATGATTTCATTTAGCAATTACCTGTCTCACAAGGTTAGCATCTAATAGATCTGTTAATGTAAAATTAAAGTGACACCTGCCTCACACTGGTTTCTTTAAATTATTTATCACTGCTTGACCTGAGCTGTTTCAATACTTGTAGCCAGTTGAGATTTCCAATAAACCAATTTTTCATCATGCAGCAAGTCCCAGGTGTTTCCCTTGTCAGGAGGATAGAAAGTGATAAATTAATAAATGAATGGTAACTTCAGTAATTTGTCTGGGATTCATTTGTTTTAATGCTTAAAGTATAAACCTCCCTTATTTTTCATCAGATTAAATTCTAGTATGTGCAGTTACCAAACTTTCATTTCAATGCCACATTGAGTGCCTTATTCTTCCTTTTAAAACAATTTATGCATCATACTGCTAGCAGTCCTTCTTCTTGTGAAGTTGCAATTCAGCATAAGGCTTTTTACTTTACATTTCTCCTGCTTGCTATTCTTTTTCTGGATGTAATAATTTTATTAAACCTATGACCAACTTTAATTTCCTTTACTCAGAATGCAACCACTATAGAAACAATGTTTTCAGCCAATGTCTCAGTCCATATGCAGGAGCTTCTGCGAGTCATTCCTTACACTGCATTGCTGCATGTTTTCCCTATGAGAGAAAGGATCAGCTATATTATGCTTTGAATAGTCATAATTCCACCTCTATAAGATGCTGACCTTGGGCAACAGGAACATCATAAATTAATTCCAACATTCTAGTATTTTGCCTTTTTTTGTTTATTTGCAACCATATAATTCCTCACAGAACTAATACAATAACCTTCAATACCTTTATTTAAGTTACAATTGTTGGGAAGGTAGTTTCCCAATAAAGGAACATATCTGAAAACTTGGAGCTAGATAATGCCAAAACAAGATATTTAAATGCAGATTCCCTTTCTACCAGGTAAACTTGGTCATCATTTGTTCTTTCAGTCAACGGGGACATCTAGCAGAATAAAGAAAGACCAAATGTTCTAACCATGTTTGGGCATGTGCCAACTAGCATTCTCCCAAACAACTCCTGGATATAATCTGGAAATCAAACCATTCCAGAAAACATTTCCAACCACTACTCAGTGACCAAGATTATAGCTTCAGTGTAGGTCAGACCATGTCATGCTATTTGGCCTCAGTACCCAAGACAGCTCCTGAACATGTTTAATTTACTGATGGAGACAACACTGCTCAGCATTTGCAGGCTTCAATTTAAGCAAGAGAAATTTGTGTTCACTCTCTTGCCTTTTGTACTGTGGCATAACTAGGTTACACTTACAAAACTCAGGTGGAATTTACAGTGTATTAGCTAGCAAAGAAAATCTCTGGCATGTAAGGCTGCCTATGGGCTTACTGGAGTCCACTGCCTAAACAATGGGGTGGCACTCAGGGAGCCTTGCTGGTATCCAGCTGTAATCCCAACTGAAACAAGGATGATGATAAGAAAATTAGCCAAAGGGCCTCTGGCTGCTGTTGCCATTCAAAAGATGTGTGTGACTTCATGACGTGGCCAGATAGAGTTGGTGAGCAGGAAGATACTTTGAGTGAAGTGAGAAATATTCCATGTATTGAAAGATGCAGTATCAAATGTCTAGCAGCTAATGCTGGTCCTGGGTCAAAGGGAGAAAGGAAAGAGTATGAAAATGCAGGGTGGTTTTTTTGGAATCCCAAGCCCTAAACACGGGATGCTTGTGTATGCTATCTACAACCAGAATCTGCAGCATGAAGACAGCATGAGGAAAGCATTTTACAGGAGACAGGAAATTGTTCTCTCATTTCTGCCCTGTGCATAGAAAAACTTAAGTGTACTCACACATATCCATTCCAGTCCTCAGCCTTCTGAATCCTGCAATATTTATGATGCAAACTCTAGAGTGTAGAGACGCTTTTGGGTATTTATTACAGATCAGGGGCCTGCACCACATCCACACCTATTTTTCCACGTTTGGGTCCAAATGGAGATGCATCAGACTCAGTTACTCTGATAACCATGTGAAAGATATTGCTACTGCATTTTCATACGGTATTTTGGTTTTCCCAGTAAAGAACAGTCTAACAGCATGTGATAAAGTCCCTTGTTTAAAGATTAAGCTGTCCAAGAAGTCAGTACCCAAGTTTTCATATTGCAGCTTCCTCTCTGATCAGGGAGGTCAATGCAGAGAGATATGGCTCTTCTGAAATTGGTGCATGCTTCCTCCTGCCTGACAAAAACTAACAAATATCCCTATCAACATTCCCACCAAGACCCCAAAACGGCTCACGCAGTAACCTATAGGAAATGCAAGACTGTGTAATACTGCCACCTGGTGATATGCATCACAGAAGCGTTTTCTTACTCCTAGTATCACACAAAAAAGCCTTTTGCTTCCTTTCAAGTGCTCTTAATCTGTAAGGACCCATCAAATATCACTCATCCAACTATCAGTTTATCTTGAGCACCTCTGCTTATGCCTAGAAGTGAAATTACTAAGGCTTTCAAAGTTTTGCAAGCCATGACTTGTCTATTCTTTCAGGACAGATGTTTAGATATGCCATGGACAGACATAGCCTATCTTGATCCAAATCCCCATCACAACTCTACATGAAGTCTAGAAACTTTAGTGTCTTCGGAGAGAAAAATCTGAAATAATATTAGAAAGGATCCACTAGACCTTCCCTCTCTCCTTTTTTTTTTTTTTTTCCAAATCTTTTCAGTCTTTGGGGTGTGATGTAAAAATAAAAAATAAATAAACACAAACAAACAAGGCAAAACCAAAAAGCCCCAATAGAAACAACAAAAAAATCTTCCAAGAAGTTTCCCTCTCGAAGATGGAAAAAAAGATTTCGGTAGTACATGGTCTCTGAGTCCTTCATCTGATCTCTGTGGGATATAGGTGAAAAATGAAGAAAAAACGTGGCAAATGGTAGATAAGGCTCAACTTCTAGCACACCTATCTAGCTTTCACAGCTGCCTGAAAGTCTGAACCTTTCTTTGGTAACTGACCTCCAACTCCTTAGTGAAAATCACAGCTAGCTGAGAACTGCTATCGCTTTCTGGGTTGCTGCTGTTTTGTACAAGACCTTTCTTGGATTCTTTTCAGAAAGCCAACTTGGACCCTTTGAAGTTTAAATTAAAGAACTGCACTTTTTTAATGTGCTGCTATGAGAATTTTTAGAACAATTCAGTCCTCTTCTTTGGGAATTTTTCTTAACTCTTTCTTATTTAACTATCATTTTGTAAGCACCTAAAGGCTGTAATCAGTGATTCTTCCCTAAAATACGGCCATACAAAGATTTAGTGTTTTCTCTTTGTGTATTCATAATATATAGGAATGGTAATATTTCTTCTTTAAATTATCCTCCCAAGATCAGTGAAATACTGGTCCCATCATCAGTTAAAAGTTCAGTTGGACTTCTGGAAAAGGCTGAGAGGAATTCAGGTTTAATGCAGAAGGGATCTAAGTTATTTCACAGCTGAGGCTGCAGAAGAATTACTCTTATTGCCTCAAATCTGGCCAACCTACAACAGTCACAGCACAGAAGAGTCACTAGCACTGTAGGTGAGAGGTTAGAAACTCATAGTCAGTTTGAAGTCTCGGTTTGAGACATCCGTCTCTGGCATTAATTTATCGTATAATCTTGGATTAAAGTATGTTGGGAACTGTAATTACCATGACAACTGCGAATTTTAATCTATAATGGCAATCTGTGGCAGCAAATGTCAAGACAAAAATAGTTCTCCTAAGCCTCAGCAGAGGGAAGGATCTGTTGGCCTTGCAGTCCATTTGCAACAGACCAGTGACTACATATAAAATATGGGAGGGAAGAAAAATTGTTCAACACTGTGACAGGTTTCAGATGAGTAAACTGTAAATTCACAGGGAGAGTTGAAGTGAAGATTGCTGGAGTGTTCAGATTAAGAATTGGCAAAAAATAAGGGAGTAATTCTTTGGCTGTCAGAAAAAGGAGATCAAAATACAGATTGGTCAAAGCGGCTTGTTTGACCAAGGGGTCTAAGGGCACTTCACATCGAAGTGGTTTAGTGAGAAGCATGTACCTACAAACTACCAACACTGTGTGTCATCTAGTGGCAAAAGAAAAACTGGAACAGAATAAGAATTGCACTAAGAGAAGACAGAAATGGTCCACAGCAGTGTAGTCATACTGTGGTTTGCAGTCCACTGATGGTGACTGAAATACCAGAATCTGACCTGTAAAATAATTAGCAACCCTGTACCCTCTTCCATGGTTTTGTGCAAGCATAACTGAAAATTGACAAGCATTACAATATTTTAATTGATGCTTATAGCATAAAAACTTACATGCTATAAATGTATTTTATTTAAATACAGATGTTTTTAGCACAATTATTATCATCTCTCCCAACTGCTAAGAAATAGTAGGATGCAAGTTGTCCAGACATTTTATAATTGCATTCCTTTAATAAAGTGGTTGGGAACCCCAAGTTCATAGCAAAACTGTGGGGAAAATAGGAGCTTACACTTTCTTTTGGAAGGAAAATTCTTCAAAAGATTCTTTTGAAAAAACTTGCTGGGACCTCCAGCAGGCAGGATCTCACTTTTCATTCTATAGTATCACAGAGTAGTTATCATTTAACCTTAATCCTTTTGGAAGGCCCAAGTTAATCAACCTAACAATTTAGTTTATCAGCGTATAATAAATTCTTGTTGTCAACTGCCAGTTATCAAAATTATAGTATGAACAGCAGCATATCAAATGTGTACAGTACCAGTACAAGCAGTGTAGTTCTGATTTAACTTCATTTAATGTAGGAAATCAGAATCAAAGAATAACAGGAAACCAAAATAAAGCCACATTTTCCGGACAGAAACCTATCTTTATTACAATTTAATAGACAAATATAACTTTCCCTTAGTTTCAGGTGTTAGTTCTGTGTGATTGCCATATATATGTTCACAGAACTGTGAACATTTCATTATCTTAATAGTGACTGTTTCATTTCAGAGACAAAGTTATTCAAAAGAGGATGCATGAAGAGAGTATGCATCCAGCACTAATCCTGTTGCCTTCTGTTTTTCTTCCTTTCTCTGTCTTCAGCGTCCCATAACTTGCACCTCGTTCCTTCAGCAGTGCTAGGGACAGAGGGAAAAGCTCATTCCACGGCTCTTACCAGTGGCAGGATACAGGAAATAGAGGTAGCAGCAGCTGGCACATCAGAGGTTAAACAATTTGCTTTTCTTTAACAACACTTCATTTTTGCGCTCGAAGTTTATCTACATTAAAATATTCCAAATGTAGTGTGTTTCTGTAAGTCTAATTATATGCGGCATGTGAAAACATATTTGATAATCACATTCCTAATTATGTGCAATCACTTCAATACACAGGTGCAAAGCTCCAGAAATATGCATATTTTAATCACCTCATATACAGATATAAACCACAACTTTTCACTTAAGTGTTCAGTGACTCCTTATTTTTCTGGGACGACACTTCCTTGGATTTTTGACTGGCAGAGAAAGAAATATACTAGGCTGCTACATATCTGGAATTTAATTTATATGTGTATGTTCCCGTGTTAAAAAACCTGTAATTCCTTACTTTTCCACAGTTTATGAACATTTTAAAGCACACATTTTATAATTTATTGATGATACACCATTCTGACTTCAGAGATATGGGAATCATAATTTTTATTTTCCTTCTGGGAGCTTTAATTCTCACAGTGTTCCTTTAGTATAAATTTGCCTGGAAAATCATACATATGTGCATGGAAATCTGTCTTCTCCAGTTTGGATTTAACTTGAAAGACCTTCTTAATGGTTTAAAAACAGAAGGTCATAAAAATCTTGAGCAATAAATTCACTTCCATTATATTTGTAATAGTTTGTGGCTGCAATTTTTGCTTCTCTTTCATTTACATGTAACTTATTTTTTACATCAATTTTTAAAGCTGTCTTCACAAAATGGATTGCAATTATCTTTGTGTGTAAATCATAAAAATTGAAAATGTTATATGCTCAGATTAACTGAAAAGGACATAAAATATTAATTTGCATAATTCAAAAGTAATATTTCTATTTTCCCCCTAAAGATATTTAGCATAAACTACTGGAAGGAATAGCTTTAGATTACTTGTCCATAAGTAATCTTTTTCACTTTGGGAAGTGAGCTGAAATGACCCTTGACAGACAAAAAACTCATCTACTAGTCTGTTTCTAACATTAACAGAAGGACAGATCAATAGAAGGGACACAGCAAAATCTGAAAAGCAGCACTGAAATTTGTTCCACTGGAAACAAATCTGTCATATTTCACACAATAAAGCAACACGGCTTGTTCTGTTTCGCTATAGCTACTCAAATTTTTAATTAAAGTAAATTACCCTTAAGAGTCACAGAATAGTTGTCACGGGTATTACTCATGTCAGCCACTGTAACAGTGTTCGACAAGGTTTTCGCTGAGTCAATAAGCCAAAACAGAGTCTTCTATGAAGTCCTTTCTATAAATAAGTCTACAGCTCAAGTCGGGTGCCCCCAAAAAAGACCCCGAACAAAGAAATTGCTGGGCAATTATACCCTTACAAGTTTCCCACCCCTCATGTAACTGATCAGATCAGTAGTAATAGTAAGGTCATGATGGGCACAACACAAAGCACGGGAACATCCATCTAAATATGAGGAAAAGCTTCTTTACTGTGAGGGTGATAGAGCACTGACACTGGCTGCACAGAGAGGTTGTGGAGGTACTCAAAACCCACCTGGACATGATCCTGTGCACCCGCTCTACGTGAACCTGCTTTAGCAGGAATTTGGACTACATGACCTCCAGAGGTCTCTTCCAACTCCAATTCCATGATTCTGTCATTTTGACTGGGGTCTTCCCATTCTTCACTGGATCCCTTCACTGTCTCTAGACTGGTCATTTTTCTTATCTCTAAGGTTGCATCTTCTGCTGATGATAGCAATTTCCTTATCTTCTGGCTTGAACTGGCTCTGGAGCCTTCTTTTACTTGACCATGACATACCTTCAAAATATCTAGGTGAAAGTTCACAGCTTGCAGTGTACAGCTTCAGCAACTTCCTTACTAATGCTAACCAAGATGTGCAAAGCAAATTCTGTACAAGTAGCACACCAAATCACATCATATAGTCTAGGTTGGATGAGTGCACTGGAGGCCAGCTTGTTCTACTTGAGTATAAAGCAGGACCAGCTTCAAAGACACCTCAGGTTGCTCAGTACCTTGTCCAGCCAAGAGTCACAGCACCATAAAAGACAGGTGTAATTCTATGTTACCATTCTGAAATTAGAACAACACAATGCACAGGGGGTTTGGAAAGTCATTTTTGTTTGGTGAAACATTGGAACAGGTTGCCCCATCCCTGGAAATATCCAAGGTCTGTGGGGATGGGGATCTGAATAACCTGATCTAGTGGAAGGTTGTCCTGCCCATGGCAGGGGGGATTGGACTAGATGATCTTTTGTGGTCCCTCCCAACCAAACTATTCTGTGATTCTATGATTCCTTTAAGAAGTGCATTATAGTTTTCGTTCCTGCATTAGAGGTGCGCTAGTAAGTGGGAAGTGAGGAATAAACATGAGGTTTGTCCTGCCAGCTTCTCAGTAACAAAATCCTGCAAGCCAGCTGGTCCCAGCACCCAGCTCTGCTGTGTCCTGAATGCTGCTTGATGCAGAACCAGGAACAGGGAGTTACTGCACAAGTTACTTCTTCAGGAGCCTGTCCCTCCCTGCAAGACAATGGTTTCTGCTGAGTCTGTAATTCAGCCTGAGCCAGGAGCTGCTGTCAAAGAGCCCTGCCTCCCAGCATATGCCATCACTGGAGCACTCTGGATGGTGCAGCCTGCACCCCACACAGGTAGAAGTACAACTGCAATTCTGACCCAGTTTAAAAATGATAGAAGAGTTTGTTCAAAGAAAAACTGCACTTGGCTTTAAGCAGACAGTATGTCATGGTTCTGCAGTCCTTGCTTCTCTCAAAGGTAACTTGGTTGATTGCACATTCAGGACTCACTGGCTAATTTCCCAGCTTACATTTTTTAGGCATTCTGGAAAGGATTCAGAACTCTGCTCACTGATCTGACTAAAAAGGAAAAATCATTGATATACTTTGTGGTACAGGTACATTTTATCTTTATATTTTCCACCTTGCATGTAGCAATAGCACCTTTTGATCCCTACATAACAGGCCTACAGTTCAAATCTTACTACCCTGTTCTGGGAAATAGTGTATTTTCTCAGTGAATACACCTGTACCTTCACACTAAAGTCTCTTTTGGTGCTGGTGTGGCACTATGTGGCCAGAATTGTCCTGAGGCACTTCATTGCACATACCAGCTTATCAATTAATGTAAAAATACTCAACTTTGTGAATTTTATTTATAAATATTCTATCTTCTGAAGTTATACTCTCCCAAACAATTGCATGTGACAAATCATGTCTAAAATACAAGTATGTGGTTATTATTTGAATCATCAACAATGATGATTTAATAACCTTATTGTACATTTTAGGTTAAATTATATATCATCAGCATATCACCTGTGTTCCTTTCACTAAGTACATAGAGAGATTCACAACTTACAAGTAGTGAAAGAGGAAAACGTTCTTTTATTCAACACTCAAGAACTTCACAGGGTGTTGTAAATAAGATATTAATTATGAGCACAGTCTAGTTAACAACCAAGATTGTTAGCTGGCATCAGAAGTACCAACTCATGCTACATGATGAGCTTGATCTATAAATAATAAGCTAAGATTTAGCATAGACAAATGCAGAAAAACCCTGCAGCATTGCAGATAAGCCCTGCTTTTATCCATTGTTGCAGTTAGTTGCTCAAATTTGGCATGATAGAAGCCAGGGCAGCACAAAAATCAATACAACCACACTGTGTGTTGGCACAGCAGAGCAGTGGCATTGCTTATGAACTTGAGCTGGTGTATCTAAATGGAGCTGCATTCCCCATTATGACCACATTTTACTGTTTTCCACTACACAGTACAGGCATGCCCAGAGTTTTGTAGGAAGTTCGTTGACCTGGTCCAGGAAGTTTATTCTCCAGATATCTGAGGTGGATAATTTTACATAAGAGCCTGTAACTCCTATGTTTATTTCACAAAGCCAAATGTTGCTTCAGTTTTCCATTTTTCCTTTTTTCTTTTTCTTTTCAGTAAAAGTTGGAAAGAGAAGCATCCTGGCAGCAAGCCATTTACTACCACTGCAGCTGTATGTATGGACATGGCAAAGCAGCAGCACAAATTCTCATGCTAGAGAGTTGCCACTGAGCAGATTCTGGGAGCTGTTGAAACCAGGTTCATGTTACTTCTGCATCAATTTTTCTTCTTTCACTGGCTCATCCCTGTAAATCAGAATGAAAAGCTAACAGACTATGAAACAGATTTTGCATGGTCTGCCCTAGAATACCACTATATTGAGATATGCTAATCAAATAACCATGGCTGGTCTATAACGGAATGGATAAAAAGTGATGCAGTATAACATCCTTAGTCTTTTCAGGGAAACACCTCAAATGCCTGTCATAGTAGTGACATGGACAGATTCTGAAGAGATTAGCCTCCAATCTCACACAAGATAAAAGGAAGCCAGCAATTACTGCTCAGGAGGCCACCAATTAATAACCACGTAACAGGAATATCTTTTGATTAGTGTTTGACATTTATATTACCACCAAGTTAGGGAGAAAGGGAGCCTTTCACCATGAAAATTGTTTTCAATCTGTTAAGAAAATAAAGTTTTATTTTCAGCTAACAGAATATGCTGATGAAGCTCAACTTATTTTCACTTATTGCTACTGTTTCTATAAAATAGACATAGCTTATTGTGACTTATAAAACATTTGCATCTTACTGAGAAGTGTTCATTAATCACTCCCTCTATTCACACTGAAACCGCTATGATAATCAATTCCTATTTGCACAGCTGTGATGTGAATAATTTTAAATTTTGGCTCTAATTTTTTCTCTGTTCTGCTGAAAAATGGTTTTAGAGAACTAAGGGATTTTTTTCATACACACACATATATATGGAATGTATGTACAAGAGTGGCCAAGTGTTATCTGAAATACTTAATTACATAAAATTCTGCTGTAGAAATAAAGATTAAGTCTGCTCTCCATCTTCCAGGTATGCATTTTGCTTAACAGATTAAAATATGCCTTTCTCAAATATACAGAAACAGATTTTTTTAAAGTGTGTGCTGGCTTTTCGTGGCTAGAATGTAGTTAAGGTATCAAAGCAAAGGCAAAACTCATAAATATGCAAAAACTTTTATAAGGAATGCAATGTTCTCTTGCAACACTGTATTTCTTTCCAAGGAGCAATCCAAACTGCATCTTAGTCAATGGATTAGGTTGCCTAGAAAGGTCATGCAGGGGCAAGCCTTGGATGTTTTTTCAACACTTGACTGGACCTCAGACCTAACCTTGTTCTGAGCTGGAGGCTGGACTAGAGACCTCCTGAGGTCCCTTCCAACTTCATTTTGCCTATCTTTGATGATAAATTTAAGGCCCTTAATAAAACAATAACCCTAAATGCGAGAGAGAGAGACCTCAGCAGAGAGACTCTTTCTGTCTAACAGAGATCTCTGAATTTAAGCAGAAAGGATCTTTTCTCAAGAAAACTACTGGACTAGCTATTTTCTGTAGTTCTCCACAGACTAATGATCTGACCTTTGATTCAGAGCTACCACTTTATCTTGCCACTGAATTCAAAGCTAGTTATATTTCCATAGCCAGTGCCAACAGATTTTATTTATCTTCTTGTATGGCAAATCATAAATTGTCACAGCTCAAGATGAAACAAGTATAAGCTTAGGAATTCACATTTAAGCAACAATAGCAGCCTCTTCAATACCAATATAAAATAAAATGTAACAGAGCAACTTCATATAGAAAAGCAATTGATAGATTAGGGTAAAGTGGCTGCATCCATCATCACATTGTATCACATAGAGATATGAAAAATGCACGGTAAATGTATATACATGAGCAGTGTGCTATGTACATCTCAGTTTGCTTGCAAAAACGTCAAAAAAGCAACTTATAACTCCTTTAACCAACTTGGGCTGGGATGTTTTTTCATAGATGGTCAATATAAACCAGCTATGGCCTATTCTGTGCAGAACAAGTGTAGCGTGAGTTCTACTAAGTTTATCAAAAGCATTTTGAACCTCGCTAGGGAGTGGTGAAGGTGTGTTTTATCAGTTCACCACATGCATATTTACTTTCTATGGATGGAAGAGTTTGGCCCCATACTTGGGTTATTAGCATAGAAAGACAAGGAGACCAAACTTACTCCTCCATGCATACACTCCTCCTGGCCATGCCACCTCTATCAGCAGGAGCAGCAACTCCTGAACTGTTAATACCAAAGAAATGAAGCTGCTTAGATAGTGTATCACAGTCTTTCTCCATAGAAAAGATGCTAAATTTTGTTACTTCTAATGGCCTTACACCTAAACCAAGAGAAACACTCCTGTGGTTTTCATTATTTCTCCAGAGGTGTATTAAAGCTGCACTACCAGTTTTAGGTATTTACATTAAAGTTGGCATCACTGATGTGACGCAGTGGTAGCTGGAAATTATCTGAGGTTTTATAACAGCACAAATTTGTGTGAATAAGTCTAAAAAAGATCAACCACAAAGGGCCCAGACTGAATTTATGTATGAATGACCCTCAGGAGATATTTTTCATATTTTCTCATTATAAAGACCCAGAAGTCTGTTAAGTACAGGGATTTTGTGAAGGCAGTTTCTGTACCATAGTTTGAGATGAGCACTAACCATCCAAACTATAAAATCCATAGCCTGCTCCCTGGAGTTATGCCCTCACTGGCTCCCACCACCCACAACTTTAAGCAGTCAAGAGATGACTGCATGCAAATAAAAGTGTATGCAGTAAGACATTCCAGGATTCAGCTTCGAGTTCCATGAGTCACATTTTGGAAAAGGCAATATTCCCTATTTTTAATACAGCTGGGGCATTCTTCCTCCAATGAATGACTACGCAGAGCTGCTCGGTGTTAGCATCCCACAACGCAGCTCCAGCAGCGCCAGCCTCTCTTAGGGCTGAAAAACTGAGGGAGTGTAGCAGCTTTGTTGAGGAAATGGAATTTAGTATGGAGATTTTGAACACATAAAAAATTAGTAATCTAGAGAACACGAGTCTGAAAATCCAAGGTAAGTCAGGCAGAAGGTAGAGGCATGTGAAGCTCATGCTTATTGGAGAAAAAGAATGCAGATAGGAAACAAAACACATCTCCAGAAAGAAGTCGGCTTGGAAAACTTGGAGGAAGGGGAAATTAAATATCTCCCCTTCAGAGGAACGACTGTATATTATGTCTGAAGCTGCTCACCCAGAGTAATACTTTTACAACTGCTTGTAGGCTGGTGAAGGCCGAGGGAGAGCAGCCCGCTAGGACACGGTCAGCGGGAGGTTAGGGGAGCGCCAGGGCAGGCGGCTGCTCTCCTTGGACACAGCCATGTCCCTCCGCAGCCTCCTGCAGCCAGCGCCACGCAAGCATAGGGCATCCTACGTAAATCTCACACTTGCACTTAACAACCCGAAACCTAAAAAAAGGGGACAAAAAGAAAAATAATAACAGGATTCCCTCGACACCGGCAGATGGGCCGGGACCAGGCGCGCCTCAGGGCGGAGGAGGACTGGTAGCACCACCTCTGCGCATGCGCACTCCTCGCCGCGTGTCGCGGCGCCGGCCGACCCCGCTATTTATGTGCCGTCTGCCGCTGATTGGCCTCCGGGCCGACCAATAGTGCAACGCCGAGGGCGCGGCGCAGCCAGTAGGAGCGCGGCACGGCCGTGTGGGCGGGCCGGAGCTGCGGGGCCGTGCGGAGCTGGGCGCCGCTGAGCACCGCTGCTCCTCATGGCGGGCCGGGCTCCGCTGCTGCTGCCGGCGCTCTTGCTTGTCCTGCTGTGCGTCCGGCCGTGCCCCTGTGGCACCACTCCCGCCTCCTCCTCACAGCCCGTGACCGCCCGGCTGGCGGCGAAGTGGCCGGCGACCCCGCTGCTGCTGGAGGCGAGGTGCGTGCAGCCTCCTCCTCCTCCTTCTCCTCCTTCCCCTCCTCCTCCTCCCGCCAGCGGCCGCCCTGTCCCGACTGTCTCCTGGGGGACAGGAGGGCGGAGGGATCCCCTTTTCCCTCCGCGGAGCGGGAAGGAGGGACTGTCAGAGGGGGCTGGCCGTGTTTCTCCCCGTCGGAGGGTCTGTTAAAGTACTCTTTGGATGTGAGGCTGAACTGCTTTCTCCCCTCGGGAAGTGTTGTGGACAGTGCTGGCAAGGCTCTCCCACGCTTTGAGGGATCTGTACAAGCGGCTTCGTATTTAACCTGCTCAGGCGTTTTGCAGATCGCCGGGTTGAGATGTCATGGGCCATTTGCACAATCCCTGCCTTCCACTGAGTAAAGTCTTCGTCTGCCCCCAAGTAGTTTGCACGTTAATTAAGTGATTATAAAGGTACTAGTGAGGGTGTGAACCTCTAAGAGTCAAACACGGTGGTATTTTAAAAGGTATTGTTAACTTGTAATCATAACTTCAGCCTGGAGAAGAGGCGGCTTTGGGGTGACCTAATTTCAGCCTCCCAGTACCTGAAGGGAGCCTACAAAATACATGGGGAGGGAGCCTTTCTAACAAGGGCATGCAGTGAGAGGACAAGGAGGAATGGCTTCAAACTGAGAGTAGGGTTAGACTAGATGTACGGAAGAAATTCTTTACTGTGGGGGTTGTGAGGCACTGGAACAGGTTGTCCAGAGAAGTTGTGGATGCTCTATCCCTGGCAGTGTTCGAGGCCAGGCTGGATGGGGCTCGGAGCAAACTGCTCTAGTGTGAGCTGTCCCTGCTCATAGCAGGGGCTTGGAACCAGATGATCTTTAAGGTCCTTGCCAACCCAAACCATTGTGTGATTCACATTAGGAAGGGAAAATTTTTTCCAGTTTTAGATGCTTGTGGCTCCCCTGCCAGTTTAGCTTAAATTTGTTTTGCTTTTCAACTTACTTGCTATTGCTTGGGGAACACCCATGAAGGGGAGAACTGCAAGCTTCTGTAATCAAAGGAGAGGCAGACTTCCAAAGTAAAGATCAGAAAACAATATAGTCATGAGAGCAAATGGTGGTTTTTGGTAGACAAAAGCAGGGGGAGCAAAAGCAACTGGTGTTCCCTTAAGGAAAACCACAAACCTTAGACATGTTACCTGTAAATCATAGAATCACAGAATGGTTTGGGTTGGAAGGGACCTTACCCTACCTCCCTGCCATAGTCAGGGACACCTTCCGTTAAACCAGGTTGCTTAAAGCCCCATCCAACCTGGCCTTGAACAGTTCCAGGGACAGAGCATCCACAATTTCTTTGGGAAACCGGTTCTAGTGCCTAACCACCCTTGCAATAAAGAATTTCGTCTGTATATCCAACCTAAGTTTTACCTCTTTCAGTTTGAAAAAAAAAATGGAAGGGTGGTATTTGATGTAAAGTAAACCTTACCTTTTATGCTTTGTGAGGATTAACCCATGTTTGGAAGTGTTTCAGGGATTGATGGTCTCCCTCCATGCACATCAAAGTAGATGTCATTGATAAAAGCCTCTAATTTAATGAAAAACTATAACCTGACAGAGTGTGTGTTCTTATTTGTATACTTTGTTACTATTAAATAAAATTTGTATACTGAATTGATTTCATTTATAAGTGTATATTGGAATATCTGTGGAAAAATAAAGTGAACGTTTTGGGAGTTTTCTGTATCAAGAGAATGCATGCTGCATGCTTTACAGCTTTGATTCTTGAATTTGGATGGTAGTACTTTGTTCAAAATACCTTTTGACCAAAATACAGCTCAGTTCAGTGTTTATGCTAGAGAGATAGTTGTTAGTACTTGAATATATAACATTTGGTTCCTGATGGATATTTATTATTTTAAACAACTGAAGGTTTTTACTGTTGTACCTCCTTGGACAAGGTCAAACTATGGACAGTATTTTTTTATTTTTAAACAGTGAATTTATTGCAGAAGATGGTAATGAGAAGTTTTGGCAGTTCTTGGAAACTGTACGGGAATTAACAGTTTATAAGCAAGGAGGTAAGTTAAACAGCATGCTGGTTTTTAATATATTATCTTGTGCTGTATTTAACTTTGAGACACAAGACATTAATAAGTTCTAGGCAGGTCAAGCCTGACTTTTCCATTATTGCTTACTAGGTAGGTTTCTTTCAGAAAGTTGTAGCATATTTTCCCCTAAGTGCAATGCTTGTAGAGGAGTTAAAAAAAAAAAAAAATGAAGCCAAGATGGACTGAACTGCTCTTACAACATGGAACAGAAGTGTAAAGATTAAAGATACCTACCTGCTTACATGATGCACCAAGAGCTTAGGGGATATGTTTTCTGTAAGATGGATGCTTGCAGGGCATAAAATCACACAAATAACTAAAAGGAGAATGCTAGCTAAAGGAAAAATTGAAAGAATTATCAGAAAAGGTTTAATACTTGTACATGGCATGGAGACTGTTTTCTAGCACCAATACTGGTGTTTTAGAATAAAGGTTTATCACTGGCAAAATAGGGCTAAAAAGGCCTTGTATGATTAGACAGAAGAATATTAAGTTGTTAAAAATTTGAGCAGAAGACCAAAGCATAAAATCCAGCAAAAGGAACATGAAAAGCCACCCCAGAAGAAACCCTGGAGAGCAGTTTACTGGAAGTGTCCATGGTAATGAAAAATTGGGAAACGTAAGGGGCTTTATGTCAGGTTGGTCGGTATTAGACCTGCTTGGTAGGTCAACAGATGAAAAGGCTTCAAAATAAGGTAAGGCTGCTTTATTCTGTGCTTTATTTACAGAATAGTGCAACTCTTTAGGCATGAGTGCAGGCACCTAACACTACCACTGGAAGAGACTTGAGGAAAATTGAATGTTAAATTAATAGTCATAAGCTAAGAAATTATAGAAATCATGCAGAAAATGACAGTGAGAAGTGCAGGTACATGAAAAATGCTGTATACGGAGAGAGAACTTGAGAAACAACATGTTTCAACAGTTGTGAGTGACTGAATACAACTTAAAGATTGTGATGTCCATGTAATAATGTTATTTGAGTGCTCAGCAGTGCCCCAAGCAGCCAGTAGACTTAAAAGATTACTAGGAAGGAACAGGGACACATGTGGTAAACATAATTTTGCAGCTTTTGATTCCATACTGCTTTATGTCAGGTGAAGTGTGATGTTTGACTTTACTGTTTCCCTGTGTTTTCCTCATCATTTCTTTAGAACGGAAAAAGTACCAGCAGAAAATGTACAAAGAACTGTGATTTTAATTGTAGACTATCAACTGGGAAAATTAAAAAAAAAACCACCCAAAATCAGAAGTATATACAAAACCAGAGAGAGTCACTGAGAACAGAATGCCCAGATGGTGAATGCTGCTAAAAGCCTTTCTGTATAAGATATGAGGACATGGAAAATGGAAGTAGGTGCAGAATTTGACCTGTGGTCAGTTGCTAGTAGCATTTGTTGAGGCAAGTGCTGTTGACTAATGCTGTTTAAGGTCTTTCTCAGCACACAGGACAGTGTCAAGTGTTACACCCTCCACAAGGTTGTGAATGACACAAAACTCAGAGAAGCTGGAAAGTAGGACTGTAATTAGAGGGACATTGGCAGGCTGGAGAGATAGGCCAACAGAAACATTGAGAAATTCAGCAAAGGTATTTTACAGACTCCCTGCATGTGGGCTGGAGTAATCTCAGCAACAGTGTAATCTTGGTGCTGACTGAGTAGAAAGTGGTTTTTTAAGAGACAGAATGGGGATCCTTGCAAACTGTGAGAAGGCCAACTACATGCCAGGCTGCAGCAGCAAGAGGGTAGCCAGCAGGTCAAAGAAAGAGATTATTCCACTGCATGTGGCACCTATAAGACTGAATCTGGAGTACTGGGGCCATGTAGGGGCTCCCTGTGAAAAGAAAGACGAGTTCATCATTGGAGCAAATCTAGGAGTGCATCTGTGCCATGGTTAGGGAGCTGGAGCAGACTTCTGAGGAAAGGCTGAGAGAACTGTGAACCTGAGAAAGTAAGGAGAGACCTTCTGTCTCCAGCTTCCTAATAGAGAAATGTGCGAAGTGGAGCCAAACCCCTCCTGAAGGTACACAGCAGTATGCAAAAAAGCAAAGGGTAGAAGTTGAAACATGGAAATTGTGGTTAAATACTAGAGGAAATGTTTCTGCCATGGGATTAGGTAAACACTGAAACTGACTGCTTCAGGAGGCTCTGGAATCTCTATTCATTGAGATAATTCAGAATTCTCCTGCATGAGGCTTTGAGCAGCCTAGTCAGGCCTTGAAATTATATGTCTAAGTATCAGTTTGGATGAGGTGACCTCCAGAAGTCACTTTTAATGTACCTTTTTTTTTTCTATGAGTGGTTTAGATGCAGTTAGTATTGCCTTGAGATAAGACTGCTGTTAGATGATGTGTCAAGGGTTTTTTTATCAGACATCTCTTTTCTGCTTGCTTGGACACACTTTCCAAGGAATTTGAAGCTTTAATGACATTTATTATTAGTAACATGGATGACTGTTGAAATAAGCTGTTAGTTAAATACCTACTTCACCTGGATAAACTCTGTGATTGAGAATAAATAAATTACAGTAGGATGATTTCCATGACCTATCGTGCCAGTGAACTGTTAGATGCTGGCAGTTGGGAACTTTGAGACTGTACTAAAATCCTACTTTAATTAAGCATATTGAGCAGTTGATGTGTATACTTTATGGCCAACAGACACCTATGATGATAATGCAGGAAAATTTGAAGTTCTGGCACCAAGTGGCTTTCCAAAAGTGAAGTCATTGTTGGGGTAGTCTTAATCTAAGGAAATGGATGCTCTCCATGAACAGGAAGTCTGCATTAGACGTTTGCAGTAAACTGGTCAGCTTGAGTGAATAATCTGGTACTGCAAGACTGCAGTGGCGCAGTTTGCATTGAGATGTGTAATAGTTTACCTCTGAGGAGAAGTTGGTTCTCTATATGGTGTGGAATGGGTTCTGTCTTACTTGCTGCAGGTTAGTGTGGCAGAATGTTCATGATGTGTTAAAGCTGATGTAGCAACAACTACTTGAGTAAATTAAAGGATCTGGCTGAAAAAGGATTGGTTGAGGCAATTGGCTTTTCAGTTCTTCTCTCAGTCATGCTAAGAGTAGACAGGATGGATAAGCAAGAAATAAAAGTGTTATTTGTTTGTTTAAATGGAAACATTTTCATAAAAGATAGAGAATTCCTAGATCTGAAGGTGAAAATCTGGTTTTATAAAGGAATTGGATGATAGATTAGTATCCCAACATATTATTGAATGTTACAGAAGACTTGTAAAGTGTTAAAGCTAGAAGTCAGCTTAAAGATCAAATAGGGTAGTTTGCTTTTTTCCTTCTAAATCCTCCCTTGGATGATTTTCAGTTTAGTTTTTTTTAATCAATTCTCAGGACTTGTTGTTTTAAATTTAGAATAATCAGCATCTCTTATTAATTTGCTCATTTAAAATATTTAGCATTACAGAATTAAGTTTATTAATGGTTTGTTTAGCTGTGATATTTGTAGCAATATAATGAATTTGGTAGGAATTATGTCCATGGAATTCAGTGAAACATTTAGTCTGGTGATGTATTTGGTGGTTTTAACTTTTATCTTTTTAATATGAACTCAAATCAACTTGGTCAGCATCTTGATTATACCCTATGGAAAACATGAAAAGGTTAGTGATAGGATACACTGTATTAAATGAATGTGAGGTCTGCAGGTAGCATGGGCAACATTGTTTACATCTACTTCTTGTGCAAGTCATTTTCTGCCAGGCTTGTGGAATACTTGGAAAGGCAGATGATGCTATTCTGAGCTGCAGGTATGTTAGAAAAAAAATCAAAGCTGCAAAAATTTCATACTAAAACCAGCACTTAAAAAACACTGAAGATGGCACTTTAAACTTGCTGCTGCTTTTATATCCCTAAAGGTTAATTTATGATCACCAAGGGAAGGTAAGTAGCCAGTTGCCTGCTGACTAATTATCACTTGAGTGTTTACTGTCTTCCCAAGTGCTTCAGTTTGTGTATTGAATTTTCAGCGGCCTCATAAATATATATTAAAAACCAAAACAAAACCAACATGCAAACATATTTTCTCTATGGAAACAATTTTCTCTTAAAAAATGTAACAGTATATTTCATATAAACAACAATCATGCAAATTATTTGTTGCAATCTAGAAGACTACACATTATTCACAACTAAATTAGACAAGTATTTTTTATATGTATATAAACCTTAAAGATTAAAGAGGAATCAGTTTCACAAACATGGCATTTCTATACTAATAATGCAATAAAACAAAGTATTGCCTCTTTACTGGCTTCTTGCTTGAATGGCATAGAGATTTGACTGGCCAGTGATTGCCTGAACTGCTGTTACCTGGGTTCTCTTATTCTCTAGCTGATCTGTAGATCCAGACATACATGTCTATGCAGCTGGAACAATCCTCATACTTCCATCCCACCAAGTTATTATTCCAGCACACTGTTCTTCTGATTAATTATGTTCCTTATGCTTATTCTCTCTACCTCCTGTGCCTCAGTACTTTGAAATCCCTTGTGGTTTACCAGCATATATTCAGATCAATTTTGTGCTGTGTGTGCATGAGGTCTGAGGAGCTGTGCTACAATACTTTCTTATTTTTTGTGGCTGCCCTGGTTGTCTCTTTTAATTATTTTTAACTTACCTGTGATAAAAGATACGGCTGTAAATTGTGGATGGTAAATGTCAACATATAAATGTGTGTCTGCTTAGCTGGCTGTTCAGTTCTTGCTGTAGTCAGTCTGATCAATTTGGCTACAGGAGCTGAGAGAGCTTTTCAGCTGACAAATTAAGGCATCTTCAGAGTGAGTTTTTCAGGTTTTTTGGGTGCTAGGCTATATTTCTTATGCGTAAGATGAAAGTTCACAGATATAAAGCTCATACACATGCATTCCAATGTCTGCAGTCTGGAGCTGTATCTTGTTAATGTGGTATCTTATTTACTTTAAATCTACTTCTTTAGTGGTAATATGCTGTCATGCAGGGTTTTATAACCAGAAAAATCTGGTTCTCTGTGATTCCCTGTAACATCCTAAGAAACTTATAATTATGACCTCTATTCTTTTGACAGTGTTAAAATTGGCTTGGAGGGCAAGTCGTTACCAAATTTCAAGGATTCAGTACTATGTGAAAATAATTTGCAAAGTTCAAACCATAGTTCTAATTAACTGAAGTTAGCCCGGTTGGTTAGAGCATGGTGCTAATACCACCAAGTACACAGGTTTAATCCATGTACAGGCCTTAAGAGTCCCCTTAAGTCCACTGTAGTGTTAAACTTGAGGATCCTTGTGGGTTCCTTCCATCTCAGAATATTCTGTGTATGAAATAAACTCTAAAAATTGGTTTTGCATTAGGTGGCTCCTATAGCATTTGACATGGATTCATGTATCTTGGTGAAGTTTAAAATACAGTTGTATTCTAAGTGAAGCCAACAGTGTTAATAGAAGTTGAAGTAGTAGGACTGTATGCAGGATTTGATAAATATATCCTTGTCAATGTTGTAGAGTTGTTTTAGAAGGCAGATAAAAAAACTATCCTTTTTTTTTTTTACTTATTAAAATCATCATCATCATAATCATCTTCCAGGAAAAAAATGTCAGCTGTTTTAAATACAGCAGTGAAAGCACAGATAAAATTTGTAAGCCAAAAAAACTAAAGACTTGTGGTAAAAATATTTTATTGAGGCAGTATCTTTAGAATTATGTATTTAATGGCTCTTCATTGTCTTCAATAGGATGTTATTTGGGGCTGAGTGCAGAGGCAAAAATTTCAGGTTTATTTTTGTGGAGATAATTTGAAGAAAATTTGAAAATACAATTATTAAGAAAAGGTTTCAGTCTGGAAGGATTTGTTCCTTCCGAATTTTTCTGTTCACTGTTTTGAATGTGTGAAGCCAAATTTATCTCATTTAGAATAATAAAATTGTTAAGATTGGAAAAGACCTCCAATGCTGAGTTCAACCTTTGACTGATTGCCACTCTGCCAATTAAACCATAGCACCAAGTGCCATGTCCAGTCACTTCTTGAACACCTCCAGGGATGGCGACTGCACTGCCTCCCTGGGCAGCCTATTCTAGTGTTCAACCACCCTTTCAGTGAAAGAATTCCTAGTGTCCAACCTGAACCTCCCCTGGCAGAGCTTGGGACCATTTCCCCTTTACCTGCTGATACTTGGCAGGGAGGAGAGGCTGACCCCACCTGGCTACACCCTCCTTTCAGGTGGTTGCAGAGAGTGACCAGGTGTCCCTTGAGCCTTCTCTTCTCCAGGCTTAAGGACCTCAGCTCCCTCAGCTGCTCTTCACAGGACTTGTGCTCAAGAGCCTTCACCAACTTCTTTGCTGTTTGAGTTCTGCCTGCGCCATGTGTAGGTGTAGAGAGGTTTTTCATCCATTAAATTTAATGTAAGACAGCAACAATCATATGTCATGGATTAACCCCATTAACTGTTTAATAATTGAAATGAATTGAAATATAATAATAATAACAACAGGAAAAAGAGAGAGAGGCATAAAACTTCTATCAAGAGATGGACAATATAGTTGCTCATCACTCACTGACCAATGGCCAGCCTGTCCCCAAGCCGAGATCAACAGCTCCCAACATCTCCCCAATTAATATATTGAGTGTGGTATTCCATGGTATGGAATGTCCCATTGGCCAGTTCAGGTCAGCTTCTCCTGGCCATGTTCCCTGCCAGCTTCTTGTGCACCTCCTCGCTGGCAGAACACGGAAAACTGAAAAGTCCTTGACTCAGGATAAGTGCTACTTAGCCACAACTACAGCTTCAGTGTGTTGTCACATTATTCTCCTATTGAATCTAGAACACAGCACTCTACCAGCTACTAGGAAGAAAATCATCTCTGCTGAAACCAGGACATCATAGAATTCATGGGAAGGAGCTTTCTTGCAATGCTGATTTTACACTTTTCTAGTATTATGGTTTTTTTCTAGTGAATTGTAGCAAACTCAACCTTTCTAAATAATGGGTTCTAAGGAGGAGAATACAAAAGGGAGATCCTAGCGGCTTTAAGAGCAAAAGAAGATTTTTCTTTTTGCAGCCACAACAGGGTTGTAAAGAGGAAAATGAGAGGATAGGAGCTGCTTAGTTATGAAAATTGAATATGCCTCTAGAATGAGAATTGAAGGTTAATTATTTCCAACCGGTGTTCTGTATTATAACTTCTGTCATTGCCAGACACCATCCACCTACCTTCTTATTCAGAGTCCTAATTTTGACCTTGAAAATACAAGATGTGCATGGAGGGAGGAAGCTACTTGACATGTTGTATCCATTCTCATACACTTGTTTATCATGTATTTTTAAGTAAGAAATAGAGTATGTGAGAGTATCCCAAAGAATGACACCTTTAGAAGATTTTTATTTATCTAAGTTGCATGTTTCAAGTGTTTCAAAACTAAATGTGAAGAAATTATTTGTAAAATAATGCTCTATTCAGGATTTTTCATATGGGTTTTTCAAGACACATTACTGTTGAGTGGGTTTTTGTATTGCTGAAAGTAATTTAGATATTAACTAGTGCTATTGAGCTCTCTTTTGTTGTTTTTATGTGATATTAGGCCTCTGGATTCGTAAGAAAGGAAACAGTTATTAGTGGAGAATACTGAAGACTTTTGAATGGCAAGCAGTACTGGCAGTAATGCTTGCCTGTTATGCAGTATAGGTAGATATGCCACATCAATTAGGGCTAAATACTAAGTCTGTCTTTTGCTTTTTCTCTCTTTAACAGATTCAGAGTACTCCTATTACAATTTAATCTTGAAGAAAGCAGGACAATTTTTATCCAATTTGCAAATCAATCTATTGAAGTTTGCACTTTCCATACGGGCTTATTCTCCAGCCGTTCAGATGTTTCAGCAGGTGACAGTATTGCCTGATATATTTGGTACATGACTGAATGAAGTGTTTTGGCTAAAGAACATTCATTGGTACAGTTCAGTAAAATATATGCCAATATTATTTGGAATCAAACAGGATAAAGGTGATCCTTTATAAGGGAGTTGTATTGATGAGAATAAATATTCATATTCAGTTGTATGGACAGCATTCCTTTCAGAGTGGAAGTTATTTGCAGTAGTTCATTTTTTAAAACTCAGATTGAGGGGATTTTTTTGCAGTGCTTCAAATAATCCTGTGGGAATTCAGGCAGTCCCAGAGCAGGACATTTCCTGTACCTTCAAGTAATTTATATTTGTAGTTTAGTGGATTTCTCATCTTTCTCATTATTTTAGTATTTGAAAAGATGAAAAATTAGAAAAACCTGCTTTATTAGTGAAAAAATGAGAGGACAAATTCACCGTGCCTCTGAGCCTAAAACTGCTACTCCTCCTTTCAGCAATGTCACCTTTAAGATAAAATGAGAAATCCATGTTTCTGAAAGATTATAAGCTCTAATAAAGTTAGGCATCTTTGCAGGTGTTCTCTGAAGGAATACCATTATCTCAGACTCATGTCTTTTTGTTTTTACCTTTCAGGTGGTGACTCCAGAGTCACTGACATGCAGTCACAATTCCCACTTCATATTGGAATAGCTGAGTAGAGTTTAAAAAAAAAGGCAGGGGATGGGAAAGAGAGAGAATCAAAAACTGGTGTTATGTGTTTGGGATTTATTGGTTTACAAGGATAATCTTCGTATGTTAACACGATTGCTGTGTTAACAACAAAAGTTAAAAATATCTCAAGAGTAAAGGCTGTGTTTTCAGCTTGTGGAGGAGATTTCTCAGTCCTGTCTTTGCAGAACATAAATGTACTTTCATTTTCTGGAGTATGACTGCATTTAATAGACTGCATCTCACAAAGGTTATAGGGTCTTAATCTTTTAATATTTT